>SJYC01049162.1:0-20966 GCA_006408675.1 Madoqua kirkii
CCTGGCTCAGGAGGTGCCGTTGGCCTTGCTGTGGCTCTGGCTCAGGGCAGGTGAGGAAGGTAACAGTCTCTCCCAAGGGGTGTCCTCTGAGAAGCGTGTGCAGCAACAGGAAGCCTCCCTCCTTGAGGGCAGCCACCATGTTGCCGACAGCCGTGGCCGGGTCACCAAGGCTGGCTAGGGTATAGTTGCACACCACGAGGTTGGCCCCACCCAGGTTGCTGGGGGCCGGGTCCGAGGGGTCCCACTGGCCCTGGGTTATGTTTAGCTGCTGCAACTTGGCCTGGGCAGCCTCCAGGGCCTGGGGGTGGCGGTCAGTGGCTGTGTAGTCCAGCTCCAACAGGGGCTGAGTGTTGAGCAGCGTGGGGATGCGGGAATACAGCTGGCCGTCACCAGCTAGCACCTGGGATGGAGTATATTCTTGGATCAGCCGCCGCTGGGCAGGCGTCCCCCCACCTCAGCTGGGTGCTTCCCAGAAAGGCCCACCCACTGACTCTGCAGAGAGCATTGCCCTGCCCACCACACCCCTGGAACCAGTCCCTTCCCAGTGCCCCCTTCCCCTTTGGTGTCTGGGCAGCCTCAGCACCATTGTGAGTTGGGCGACCTCACGTCTGAGAGGCCCTGGCCCTCCCTTAGGTTCTGGACTGCCTGTATCTGAGTCTTGTGCACTGGGCCTGTGGCCACGCAGGGCACCCACCTCCACCACCTTCATCTTGAGGCTGGTCATGTTCTCCAGGGCAGTGTCCACGCATGCCTTGAGTGCTGGGGAGTTGAGGAGCCCACTGAGCAGGGGGTCGTCACACAGCAGGGCTCTCTCCTGGGCTAGGATCTGACCCATCTCCATCTGCAGGTTCCCATTGAGTTGCAGCTGGCAGGCGGTGGCCAGCAGCCGAAGCAGGCCTTGCTGTGGGGGCTCCTGCGGAACCTGGGCACCGTCCAGCCCAGGAACCACCATCTTTATCCCCTGCTGGGCCACCTTGGTCTGCAGCACCTGTGCCAGCCCTGGGGAGGAGAGAGTTGTGTGTCAGGGAAGAGCCTCAGCTGGGCTGGGGTTCCTGAAGCTCCCTCCACCAGGAACTGGTGACTGCTTGGAGCAGAACCCACTACCTGGTTCTGCCCACTGACGGAAAATAGAGGGATGGAGTGGACTGTCCAGTCCTCCTGGGCTGGAAACTGGCATTGACCATTGGTACACTAGATGGGCAAAGGGTGACGCTGCCCTGCCCCATTGGTACACTAGATGGGCAAAGGGGGACCTGCGCCCCATGCAAGTGTGAGCTCCAGAGTGTGGGTTCCCCAGAGGGTGGGTTCCGTGCTTTGCCAGCCCTGGCTGCCCCTCCCCAGCTCCTACCACCATCCCGTACCCCTGAGCTTGGGCGTGAGCCCTGGGTAAAAGGTGGTCTCACACCTGAGCAGCTGGCTGCTGACACAGAGGAGGGGCGAAATCTCACCTCTGTGCCGAGGCCCCTCTGAAGACATCAGCTCCAGGTTGGGGGAAGCCAGGGGCACTCACAGGGGAAGGCAGGTGTAGACCCCACACACAGGAGAGGCAGTGATGGGATAATGGGCCCAGGAACTGGGAGCTGGACCCCGGCATGAGGGTGTTGGGTGCAAAAGACTCACCCACACACAGCTGCAGCTCCTCCTGCAGGGCTAGGTTCCCAGCCAGGCACCCGCTCTCCACGTGCGGGGTAAAGCAGAACTTCTCCAGGATGGGCACCAGCTGCTCCTGCTGATGCCGGGGGGCCACCGAGGTGTGGATCCTTGAGATGTAGACGCCACCGGCCACCGTGGTGTCCAGACACCTGTTCACTACCACGTCGGCCACTGTGGGGACACAGGGGGTGAGGGTGGACAGGGCCTGGCACGGGGAGACACGCGTGCGGGGCCAGGGCAGGGCTGACCTTGTGTCCCGTCCTGCAGTGTGTACAGCTTCTGCTGGTGGGTAGCCGGGTGGATGTAGATGGCGGTGATGCGTGTGGGCAGGCGCAGGCTGCGCTGGCCCGGGGCCAGGATAGACATCTGCAGCATGGTGTCCATGAAGGTCACCCAGTTGTCCTTCCAGAGCAGCTGGCCCATGTTGCCTGGGGAGAAGGGGCTGTCAGTTCAGCCCGGCTGGGTCTCTTCCCGCTGTGGGCCCTCTCCTCTGTGTGCCCCAACCTGGGGGGGCGGCCCTCATGGACCCCTCACACTAGGCAGCAGGAGTTGGCCCCAAAGCACAAAGTGGGGCCTCCCTTGCACCTACCTTCAGAGCTGGTCTCGAGGATGCCCTGGAAGTTGGGGCCATAGTTAAAGCCCCGAAGTTGCAGCTCCTTGTACACGTCACCACAGCGCAGGTGGATGGCAGTTGTGGGGTCCACGGGGGTCGCAGGTTCCGTGCCATACCGGTTGTCAAAGAGCTTGGGGTCGGGATCTTCCCACTGGTATATCTTCCCTGTGGGTGGGGTGGCAGAAGGGCCTGAGTGAGAGCAGGGCTGAGCCGGCAGCCAAGGTCCACCCAGAGACCTCGGCAGGGACCCTGTAGGCTGGTTCGGGGCCCCTGCTCACCGCTCACAATCAGGCTGCCTTTCTCAGACACCTCAAAGGTGCAGGAGGCTTCCAGAAGCCGCACTTCCAGGAGCGCAGTCCCTGTGGGCAGCAGGGGCAGAGGTCAGCTGCAGGGGTCGGCAGCTGGCCCTCCCGCCCCATAGCCTGAGCCGCCCGTCTCACCTGTCTTTGACAGGATGGTAGCCTGGTGCAGCGTCACGTCCTCAAATACAACAGGTGTGCGCTCCATGTGCTGGTCCAGGGCTCGGGCCAGTGTCTTCCAGACCAGGCACAGGTAGCCAGTGGCCGGGAAGATGACGCGACCGTCGATGCAGTGATCCACCAGGTAGTGGTCAGGGGACTCGGGGTTGATGTCTGTGGGGCCTGGGCCTTAGTGCCACCTCTAAGGAGAGGGAAGCCACCCCGCCGCCCTGCCCACCTGCATCGCAAGGACTCACCGATCTTATAGACAGTGGCAGAGGAGCTGCTGGAGCCGTTAGGGAAATCCTCAGCGGCGGGCACATCCCAGGTCTGGCTGTGGTCCCACTTGATGTGGGGGGAGATGAGGGGGGTGCCCCGGGGAGCTGGGAACTCCACGGGTGGGAACAGCCCATTGGGGTTGACGTCAATGCTAGAGGGTGTGAGAGAGGAGCTGTGACTGCCCTGCCACAACCACGCTGACCCACAGTCAACTTGTCTCCCCTAGAACCCCGGAGACAGCCGAGACAGGGTGGGGGGCGGGCATGCCGGGGGGTGGAGGCCTGGCTGGTGAGGAGCCTCCCGGGGTGAGCAGGGAGAGCGGCCGCACCCGGTCAGGTAGAGCCGGCCGATGTTGCTGAGGAAGAACTCTAGGTTGTCCTTGTGGTCCTTCTTCATCAGGGGGATGATGGTGCAGCTGGGCTTGAGGCCTCTCTTCAGGACGGCCTGCAGAGGCAGAGGCAGGCTGGGCCTCCCCGTGACCAGTTCCCACTGGCCCCCCGCTCAGCCCCCCGAGCCCGGCCAGCCTGCCAGCCCTTCAGGACCATGCGTACCTGCAGCAGGGCGTGGGGCGCGATCTCCAGCACCACGGCGTTCTCGGGCACGTGCCACAGCGCCTCCTGGAACAGCACGGGGCTCACCAGGTTGTTCACGTTGTACTCGGCCGAGAAGGTGCGGGCCAGGCTCTCCTGCCACTGGGTCTCGGGGATGGAAGTGCTGAGCCAGCGTGGGGAACGCGGCCGGGGCTCCCGGATCACCTGCGCGCAAGGGCAGGCGGGGTCAGCCTGAGGGAACTGGGGCCTGCCTTCTCCACCCGTCCTCAGGGAGGGTCCCCGCTGCACAGTGTGGGGACAGCCGCCCACCTTCTTAAGCTGTTGAAGCAGCGTGGGGGCGATGGCGTCCATGACGTAGGAGTGGAATGCCATGCCACCTGTTCGCACCTCCTGGCGAACACACCCTCCTGCTTCAGCTGCTTCACGAACTCCAACATGGGGGCCTGGGGGGGCGCAGACGGGGAAGGACGGGGGAGCTGATGGCAGTCCGGGTCTGGGCCGGTGCCGGGCTCCCCGCGCAGAGCGCGCCCTGGGCGGGGGCGGTGGGAGGGAACTTGGGGACGAGGCCTCGCCTCCCAGGGCCCACCTGAGGTCCCGAGATGGTCACAGTGTCGATGGAGTTGTGGCAGGCAGGCACGATGCCAGGGGGGCAGCGCTGCTTACACTCCTCCCAGGTCAAGCCTGGGAGCAGAAGAGAGCCTCAAAGGGTGGCATGGGGAGCAGGCACCCAGCCCTCCCCGGGGAGGGGAACGCTGCCTTGTGGCCCTAATGATAGCTGCCGAGCGGCACCTTTACGAGGCAGTTCTGCCCTTGCTGTTGTCTGGTCTCAGGCGGAGGTGTCATTAATGCCGTCCTATGGGCGGGAGCCAGTTTCGGGTCCCACGCCTGGCCCACCAGAAGGGGCTTTGGCCTCAGTCTCCCAACAGCCCCTCTGGCTCCCTCTGGTCTCCTCCTGTCCCCAACCCTGCCTGTCCCAAGTATGAGCAGGCCCATTCCTCCGCCTGCAACATCCCCACCAGGGGCTCATGTGAAAATCACGCTGGCCTCTACCGACACCCGTGGGCAAGTATGCTGGGCTCCAGGGCCATCCGGGGCACAGTAGGGCAGGCTGTCAAGGTCGTTCTCACCCTGTGGTGAGGACAGTGGCTGGCAAGCTGGCCAAAGGCCCCGGCCTCTGCCAAGCGCCAACACAGAAAGGGGCCAGTACAGATGACCACTCCCCACGGAGACCCTCAGGCCCAGGGATGGAGCGGGACGGGGGAGCGGAGGGCAGCGCCTACCTACAGCCGCCATGGCCCCGGGCGGGATGGCGGCCTCCCTGATGCACTGGCCCCTCCAGTAGGCAGCGAGGACGGCCTCCTCCTGAGAGACGCAGCCGTCGGCATAGCCACAGGCCACCTCACCCAGGGAGTGCCAATGATGCCGTCGGGCCGAAGGCCCATGGAGGTCAGCAGGTCTATGAGGGCGATCTGGGGGTGGGGTGCAAACAGGATGGGTCATGCCAGTCCCAGGGATCCCAGGCTCACCGCCCTGCCAGGCGGCTCACCCCAGACCCCAGGGGCACACCTGGATGGCAGTGAGGCTCACGAAGGAGACGATGATGTCGTCAAAGATGTCGTCTGTGCTCATCAACAGCTGTGACACCTGCAGTCCCAGAGGCTTCACAGCCTCATCTGAACGCAGGATGGAGTCACGGAAGCTGCTCAGACGCATGAGGCTCAGCCCCATCCCGCGCCACTGTGTGCCCATACCTGTCCCGGAGGGAGATGTCAGGGCAGCGCTGTGCAGTCCCAGCCCGCGTGGCCCTCGGGGACGACCTGGGGTGGGGTGGGTGGGGTGGGGTCGGGGCTCACCAGAGCAGATGAACCAGAGTGGGCGCTTGCCGGCTGGCACCTGCTGCGCCTCCGGGCTGCCCTCCTGGCTGCCCAGCACGGCGTAGCCACGGAAGGGCATGGCTGCTGGGGAGGGGGCTGCGATGTCATTGAGCATGCTCACGAAGGCCAGGTTCTGGCTGTGCTGGCGGCCTAGCTCCAGCAGAACTTGCACACCCTCCAGGGTGCGCCCACTGGCCCGCAGCAGACGGGGCAGGGCGGCATGTGGGCCAGGCGGTGGCAGTGGCTGGGAGTTGGGCTGGAGGATGACGTGCACGTTGGAGCCACCGAAGCCAAAGGAGTTGATGCCCACGTTGCCCCCGACGACAGGCAGGGGCCGGTCCACCACCTGCAGCCGCCCATCCTGCAGTGCTGGGATCTCAGGGTTTGGGTTGTGGAAGTGCAGGTTGGGGGCCCAGAGCCCGTGCTCCAGGGACAGCAGCACCTGTGGGTGCCTTGCAGTCAGCAGGGCAGCCGGCCCTGGGCTCCCTGCCCCTGCTGGTCGGGATGGGCTTCAGGTACATCCCCTTCTGAGGACCCTCTGTGTCAACCCAGAGGGCCCACCCGCTGCAAGCAACCCCGTCTCCCCGCCCACCCCTGCAAGCTCGCCCTGTTCCAGTGCAGAGGTCTGGTGACCAAGCCACACACTTTGTTTCCTCTCAGCCTTAGGCCTCACCCTGGGCCCTGCCACCTCCCAGCCTGATGGCTGTGGGTCTAGACAAAGGCTCCTCAGCCATTCCCCACCCCATCTCCCAAGCTGAGAGCTGCAGACAGGTGGCTGTGGTGGCCCAGGGAGCTGAGACCACCAGGAAGCTCCCATCACACCCAGAAGCTCAACCAGTGGTGACCTGGGTCCTCCAAGCTACCAGCTGGTCAGGAGGCCACAGGGAGGGCGAGCCTGGAGAGGAGGGCTGCCCTCTTGCTTCTGCTCCCTCCGGCTGGCCCCTTGTGGAGCAAGTGCTAGGTGAAACGTCTGGCCCCGTGAAGCCGGGCGGGGGCTGGCCACATGCTGGCGGCCTGCTCTCTGGGCCTCAGCTGGCCCATATCCCACAGCACAGCCTGGAGGGACCCTCCCCCAGCAGGCCATAAGAAGCTGACGGGGCAGGGACAAGATGGCTCTGGACTCGCCTGCCTACCTTGGCCAGCGCCGCAAGCCCTGAGGCAGGCTCTGGGTGTCCCATGTTCGACTTGGTGGACCCAATCAGCAAGGGGCCCTGGCGGGTGTCACACAGGGCTTGCACAATGCCGTTTAGCTCCTGGGGGTCGCCCACCTGTGGGGAACTCAGGGAGGTCAGGACTCTGCCCTGGTGCCTCTCTGGCGTGGGATGTGGGGTGTGAGCAGGGCCAGGGGTCTTACCTTGGTACCGGTGCCATGGGCTTCGACATACTCCAGGGTCTCCGGGTCCAGCCCGGCCGGCTTGTACAGGGAGCTGATGAGCTGCTCCTGTGCCTCTCCGGAGGGGTACGTGACGCCTGGGGGCGGGGCCAGGCCTCAGCACTCCCAGCCCCACCTGACTACCCATAGCCCCACTCTCGCCTGCCCCAGGCCAGCTCCCACCTTGCTTTTTGCAGCCATCCGTGTTGGTGCCAGCATTGAGGATGGTGGCGTACACCCGTCGGGCCAGGGACTTCTTGGTCAGAAAGACGGCCATCACAGCTTCTGCACGGCAGTAGCCATTCCCTGGGGGCAGAGGGCACCTCAAGGCTCACGAGCTCAGGGAAGGGTTCAGGGGCTGGTGCCCTGAGGCACTGGAGATAGAATCGAGGGTGGGGGCACTGCCCGGGGCCCCATGCCCACTGCCCTCACCTGATGCATCGAAGGACTTGCAGGTGCCCTCGGGGCTAAGCATGCCCAGCTTCATGAACTGCAGCGAGGTGTTGGGCTTCAACAGGATGTTCATGCCGCCCACAATGGCCATGTCGCACTCCCCTCTCTGGATGGCCTGGTAGGCCCTCTGCAGGGCCAGCAGGCTGGAGGAGCAGGCCGTGTCCAGGGCAATGCTGGGCCCTGCAGGCAAGGACACAATGCAGCTGTGGGACCGCCTCCCCACCCTACCACCTTGGGGCTCTGACAGCTCTGTTGAGTGCTCTCCACGTGGAACCCACAACACCAGGACCTTGTTTCTTCTAGCCTTCCCGAGGAAGGTGTGGCCAGAGTCTGGAAGGGTCTCAGCTGTCATCTGGCCCCTACCTGCCTCCCCCGACCCCGGACCTGAGTCAGAAACAAAAGGGCTGTGTGGGCACCTACCTTTGAAGTCAAAGAAGAAGGAGAGGCGGTTGGCCATCATGGCACGCTGGCAGCCCACCATGCTGTAGCCCACGAGCGTCTCAGGGTCTCGGCTCAGAGCCTCTGAAGCCTCAGAGCCACTCACACCCACCCAGACACCGGTGTTTGTCCCCCGAATGGAAGCTGGGTTGATGCCTGTGGGAGGCAGAAGTCAAACTTGCAGCTGTGCTGTGCCCAGCCTGCTGTCGCGCTCTGGGAGGTGAGGCATCGGCCCTTGGCCTCTGGCCGGGGTGATTGTGTGCATGCTAAGTCGCTTCAGTTGTGTCCAATTCTCTGCAACCCTATGGACTGTAGCCTCCCAGGCTCTTCTGTTGATAGGATTCTCCAGGCAAGAATACTGGAGTGGGTTGCCGTTCCCATCTCCATGGGATCGAACCCAGGGTTCGATCCTACGTTGCAGGGGAGAGGAGCTCCACCTCGCCTGACTCGAGCGGCTGGGGAGTCAGGAAGGGACAGTGGAGCCAGAGTGGGGTGGCTGGCCCAGGTAGGGTTGACAACGGATAACCAGGCACAGGAAACTGGGGCCAGGGGGACAGGCAGGGTGTCAGGTGGGGCTCCAGTCTCTGGGTCAGGCAGAGGCCAGAGACAGCTAGAGGTGGGGACAGAGGACAGTATTGTCCCCAGGCTACTCCCCTGGGCACTGGTAGTGCTGGCAGAGTCTGATGAGCCCTGAGAGCGGCCTGCCCTGGGCAGGCCAAGATAAGACAGAGAGAGACAAAGGCCGAGTGTCCAGGCTTGGGAAGGAGGGAGGGACACTGGCCAGCCCCTGGAGAGCAGCATCCAAGGTCTCCGGGTGGGGCCCAGGCAGTGGGAAGGCCTCTGCCTCCCCGCCTCTCCCCCCAAGCAGTGCCTGTCCAGGACTCTGTCACACTCAAGGGTCCCATGTCATACTCAAGGGTCAACCCCAGGGGCTACTTACCATCTGCTGCAGACAAGAGGCCTGTAAGGCCAGGGTACTCGCCCTGCAAACCACAGGTGGCAGTAGGCAGGTCCAGGGTTCCCCCGCCACCCACGTGCTGAGGGGCCTCACCCCTATGGCCAGCCTTCCCTCTCCCACAGCACAACTTCATGTTCCCCAGTGTCCCCAGGACAAGTCTGTGCCCTCGAAGCACTTTTCCAAGGCTAGGCACAATCCAGCAGAGGGAAGTGGAGGGTGAGAGTCCTGGGGCCAGATTCTGCCTCCTGCTCTGCCTGGCACTGGTGTCCTGCCCTCGCCTCCAAGATCAGCCACGCAATGGGGAATGAGGAAACTGGGGCAACGGGACCTGTCCAGGATATCTCTGGTGTGCAGTTGTGAAACCTGAGTTGCCTGAGGCCCACACCTCCCCACCCCATCGGCCCCAACCCGGGACTCTGCTCCCTCCTCAGCACCTTCCGTTTTGGATGTTTTGTTATGAACACTCGATGTTTTAAGAAGCAAAAAGGGAGGTTTTCAAGAAGGGCAGCAGGAAACTCGGGGACAGGCCCTCTGCAGCCCCCCAGATGGCCCACCTGCATCCACAATGGCCTCGTAGGTGACCTCCAGCAGCAACGGAGCTGGGGGTCCATATTGTGCGCCTGCTTGGGGTGGACCCCAAAGAAGGAAGCGTCAAACCGGGACAGGTCCTTCAGCTTGCCTGACCGCCGAGGCAGGCCATATAGTCCTAGGGAACACATACAGGTGGAGAAATCAGTCATAGGACATCATGGCCCTGAGTGATTGATTGTGGGGGAGTCTCCGCTGCAACAGGGAGCTTCAGCTCCCTGGGATGGGTGAGCCCACTTCTGAGAAGGGCCCTGGGGTGGGGGGACCTCATGAGTGATGGCCCCGGAGCAGAGCAGAGCACTGTAGGGGGCAGTGCTACCTCCTCTCACCTCCCACTGTCCTGACCTGGCTGGAGACCTTCTGCCTGGCCCCATCCCAATCTGGCAGTTAAGGCCAGCCAGGCTCTGCCACACTGACTCACATCCTGTAGATCAGGTGGAGCCGCTCTGCAGGAGAACCTACTGGGCGTGAGGGAGTCAAACCAGCTTCCCGGGGGAGCCTGATGTCTTATCTGACTGCCTGGGACAGCACGTGGGCGGGCAGTGGCTGGCCGGAGGTGTTCACCCACCTGGCCTTGCCCTGGCTCCACCCCCAAGCAATGTCCCTGGTCTGTGAAAGGGGCAAAGGCTATGCCCAGGGAACTCCAGGCTCCCACAGGCTGGAGTTCAGTCCCTAGCCCACTGGCCAGAGGTCCCAGGTTCCCCTAGCCCAGAGCCTTCTGGTACCGTCTCCACAAAGAGGCTGTAACATGGCCTCACCTTAGGTGACCGTTGGCTCTGCCACTGGGACCGGAGTGCAGGCCAGAACAGGCCTGCCCTGGTAACCCGGGAGATTGTGCCCACAGAAGCGGTGAGAAAAGAACCTCTCAAGTAGGCGGGGAGCCCCAGGCCCGCTTACCCGCCTTCCACCGCCTGTCATCATCTGTCACCATGTCCACGCCGCCAATGAGATTGGCCCAAAACTCCTCCAGGTTCTCCGACTCGGGCAGCTTCCCGGACATGCCAGCGATCACCACCTCCTCCATGGCTCTCTCTCTGCAAGGAGGGTGGCATGGGGGCCGGACACTGCTCAGCCTGGGTCCCAGCCTTGCTGGAGACCCAGCTGCTTCCCAACCCTGGCTTCCTGACCCCCCTCCTCCATCTGGCCCACCCAAGGGTCTGAGAACAGCAGCTCAGAAAGCCCTGCAACAAAGATCTACATGGCCAGCTCTGGGGCTGTGCCCCCGCTGGGACGTTGTATTTGCAAGTGTGAAGTGCGTGTATGGTGGTTGGGAAAGGGGAGTCCACTCTGATCCAGCCTGCCGACACCGTGCACTGGGCTCTCTGGGCACTGGCCTTGGCCTGGGGTGACCCCACCACAGCCCTGCTGCAGGAGATTCAGGAGGGGGCCCCATGGTGGGAGGCAGGGCCCAAACCCTTCTGAGGAAGGGACTGCCTGGCTGTCTGTCATCCTGTTAAGAGGTGGCCCAGGGAATTTAGTAGGCGAAGGAGAAAGGGCAAATGTGGGAGTGGGAAGAAGTGCCCACACTGACTAGCTGGCTCTGCGCTCAATGCTGAGCTGCCCTCCAGGCAGGAACCACAGCTTGGGCTCCTCAACAGTGCCAAGGCCTGGCGGGGCTCTGGGGAAAAATTGGTCCCTGTCCCACAGTGGGCATCCCAGCCTGTACGGCCCCTTCAGCAGGCTCCAACCTGGAGAACCACTCTCAGTCAGCGGCCAGGCAAGCACTACCCAGACCCACACATCTGCACAGGTCGAGGCCTCAGGACTGCACTTGCCTACTTCCTGGTCCAGCAGCCTGCCTGTCTACCCAGACCCAGGTCTCCCAGCACCAACAAGGGAACCTAGTCTATCCTGAGCCTGTGGGCCCAGAATGGGGGCTCCTGTGCAGTCCCTGAGGAAGGGGGCAAGGCCAAGGTTGGTCCTGCAAACTTTCACCAAGGCTCCAGGGCCTTATGGCGCCGATGACTGGTGAACTCGCCAACTACGGCCCTTTAGGGTTTCTCTGAGCATGGGAAAGTAGGAGTGGAGAGCGTCTTCCTTGGGTGGCCTGATCGCCCTGGCGTCCTGGCAGAGGGAGCCCCCTCCCCCAGCGCTGAATAAAGAGCCCTTTGCCGGCCCAGAAGCACCAGCTCCCGGGGCGGCTGCTTCTCCAGAAAGCGCCCGCTCTGTTCTCCCCCTACTTGCTATTCAGCTGAGTCCGGCGGGACGAAGCAAAAGGGTGGAGACCCCTGCGGCGCTGGCGAAACCGCGCGCGCCGCCGCGAGGTTGCACCCGGCAGGAGTGGCTCTCCCCCCGGAACTTTGGGGGCTCCAAACGGAGCCCACGTGGTGGAGAAGCCGTCCTTATACGGCCCAGCGCCTCCTCCATCCACTTCCCTCCCCTCTTCACAGGCCCTCAGGTCGGCCGAGACGGCTATCCTGCACCCGGAGGCAGGAGGATGCCGCGGGTGGAGGGGCTCGGCGGCCAAGCCGGAAAAGGAGGCCCTCCAGGGCGTGGCGGCTGGGGGCTCCAACAGGCCCTCGAGGGTCCGCAGCCTTCCGGCCCAGCCCACGACCAAAATGGCTGTTCGCGGCGTTCCCAGGCGTCCGCCCCTCGCCATCCGCCCACCTGCCCCGCCGGGCTTAGGAACGGCGCGAGGGCCCTTCGCCGCCTAGCCTGGGGCGTCTCGTGGGGCTAGAACATTCAGACCGGAGGCTCGGACGCCGAGACCAGGGCAGGCTGTGCGAGATGAGCCCTCACCATCAGAGCTCCAAACCATGCGCACCCAAGGCCAGAGGATGCGGGCCGGCGGCGCCCCCTCGAGCCCGGCTGCCTTGCTCCCGCCCCGGCCCCTGATCCAGTCTGGCCCCAGGACCAGGTTCTCGACTCGCAACTTCCGACCCCTGCCCGGCCCTGGCCGCTTGTACCTGGTCTGGGCGCGGGCGGCTGTGCGAACGTCTGAGGGAGAGCGAGGATGGAGCGCGCGGTGGAGGGGAGGCCGCTACTGTCTCTCTGGCTCCCTCTAGGCCCGCGCCGGCGCTATTTAACCGCGGCCGTCCCCGTGCGGACACGCCACATGGGCTGACAGCTTGGCTGCGCCGCCCAGGCCAATGAGCGTCGGGGCTGCGCCCCGGGACCAGGCGCGCCGCCGCCAGTGGGGTGATGCGGCGCGCCGCCGCCGGGAGCCGGGACCCTGAGCGGGGGCGCGCCCGGGGGGCGCCGGGTTGGGGGCCCCGGACTCGGGGGGCTCCGGGGCGGGGCACGGTGTCACCCCGCCCCCCAACTTCCTTCCGTGCTCCACGCCTCCCGGGGCAGCCCCCACCCCCGGGACCGCGGGGGCCACGTGTGCATGGCGCGCGGTGGAAACGGAACGGCCGTACTTGGGTCACTCTGAGGGTCGTACTGGGGCAACACTGGGGGCTAGATGGACCCCTAGGCAAACGAATTGACCGGCCCGCGTCTGGGCTGCGCGGGGCCGGGCGGGGGGCGTGGCTCTCTCTGCAGCCGCAGCCAATCGGGGGCCGGGGGCGTGCGCGCTGGCCCAATGGAGCCCCTCGAGTGGGCGTTGCTAGGTGATAGGGTGATGGGCCGGGCTGCCCCGGGAGCTGCGCGGGCCGCCGCGGGGAGAGCGCGGTCATTGACCCGGCCGAGGGTGCCCCGTGCGGGGTTACTCTCGGTCACTGCAGCACAGCGCCCCCGGTCCTCCCTGCCTCGCCGCCGAAATTCGCGGGGCGAGTGCGGGAACCCGGGGGAAGCTCCGAGGCCTGCAGGGGCCTTCCACAGATGGCCGCGGGGACGGGGCGCGGCCATCTGGCGAGCGGGCTATGCACGGACACCTCTTGGTGTGGTTTGAACAAAGGAGTCTCCCTGGGCAGAGGCACTCGCGCGCGCACGTGGCCACTCTCACCCACGGGCACGCACACGAACGGACGGAAGTGCGTCTCTCCTCGCCCGCACACCCTCCTTCTATAATTCCCCTGCTCAAATGTTTACCCATTTTATACACACAAAAATCCTTGACTTTCCAGACTGAAAACAAACAAGACTACACGGATCGGGAATCAAATGAGCCCAGGAAGGACGGCCTGGAGGCCACGCCCTGCACGGCCCTTACTATCTCCTGGGACCACTGAGACCCTTGTGAGGTCAGAAAAGCCCTGGCAGAGGTGCCAGGCTGATTCCTCTTGGAATCAAACGCTGCTGCTCTCCTCCCCTGTCTCAGAAACTGAAGACTGTGGCGCATGGCACTGGCCACAGATGTTCTGGGCAGGACAGAACGGGACTGCCACGTCAAACCAGGTAACTTGGCTCAGGTGCCCCTCCCTCAAACCCTACAGTGCTCCCTATGGCCCCTGGTAGTCCCAGTGGCAGCTCATCCCTCCTGCTCTAGTCTTCCTCTTGACATCATCACTGGGGACTTCTGGTTTGCACACTGTGAAAGAAAGGGCAAGACAGGGAAAAAGGAGAGAGGGCAGGGAGATCCCGCAGCTCCATTGCTGTCCCAAATAACTTTGTGGGATTTTCTTTTCCTTCCTACTTAAGAGCTTTTCAGACACCTGATATCCTGGATCAGGAATGGGTAGACCATGCTGCACAAAGACCCTCAACTCTTGGTGTCTTAAACTATCCCAGGCTCACTTCCTGCTGGTCAGTGGGACTCTGCTCACGGCAGTCTACCAGGGGCCCAGGTGACGGGAAGATTGCAGGCTGGGTGGCTGAGTTTGAGACCTTTGTTTGTACCACAGAGGTATAGGACTTACGAGATCTAACTGTTTCTAGCAAAGGAGACAGGGCTCACTTTTTCAGCTAAAGGAAGTCACATGGTCACATCTCACTTACATGGCCATGTGCCAGACAAAACAGAGTTTGGAGACCCTGCCACCAGGCAGCAAAGCTGCTCCTGGCATGCTCCTTCCTGGCACGTTGGAAGAGACCTGCCATTTTCTCCACAGCCCCAAACACTGTGTGCCCAGGAAAAGCAGTGCATCAGTGGTTAGGACGTCAGTGTGCCTCTGTAGATTTTTATCTTCCCTCTTTTCACGGAAATCAAAGCCTGAAACCTAGATAAGCAAGATGACATTCATGAAATGTATGCTTTTCAAAGGGGCTGGTGGGAGGCTCTGCTCCTCTGTAGGCCAGGCTAAGCACCCCACTGTCCTGTGGAGGGGCTGCTCACCTCCGCACCTAGCCAGGGTGCAGACTGGCAGTACACATGCCTTGAGGGGCGGCCCTCTGCTCCTCTTGGCAGGGGGGACGCTGTGAGTGAGGCAACGTCCACTGAGACCCTTGTGAGGTCAGAAAAGCCCTGGCAGAGGTGCCAGGCTGATTCCTCTTGGAATCAAACGCTGCTGCTCTCCTCCCCTGTCTCAGAAACTGAAGACTGTGGCGCATGGCACTGGCCACAGATGTTCTGGGCAGGACAGAACGGGACTGCCACGTCAAACCAGGTAACTTGGCTTCAGGTGCCCCTCCCTCAAACCCTACAGTGCTCCCTATGGCCCCTGGTAGTCCCAGTGGCAGCTCATCCCTCCTGCTCTAGTCTTCCTCTTGACATCATCACTGGGGACTTCTGGTTTGCACACTGTGAAAGAAAGGGCAAGACAGGGAAAAAGGAGAGAGGGCAGGGAGATCCCGCAGCTCCATTGCTGTCCCAAATAACTTTGTGGGATTTTCTTTTCCTTCCTACTTAAGAGCTTTTCAGACACCCGATATCCTGGATCAGGAATGGGTAGACCATGCTGCACAAAGACCCTCAACTCTTGGTGTCTTAAACTATCCCAGGCTCACTTCCTGCTGGTCAGTGGGACTCTGCTCACGGCAGTCTACCAGGGGCCCAGGTGACGGGAAGATTGCAGGCTGGGTGGCTGAGTTTGAGACCTTTGTTTGTACCACAGAGGTATAGGACTTACGAGATCTAACTGTTTCTAGCAAAGGAGACAGGGCTCACTTTTTCAGCTAAAGGAAGTCACATGGCCACATCTCACTTACATGGCCATGTGCCAGACAAAACAGAGTTTGGAGACCCTGCCACCAGGCAGCAAAGCTGCTCCTGGCATGCTCCTTCCTGGCACGTTGGAAGAGACCTGCCATTTTCTCCACAGCCCCAAACACTGTGTGCCCAGGAAAAGCAGTGCATCAGTGGTTAGGACGTCAGTGTGCCTCTGTAGATTTTTATCTTCCCTCTTTTCACGGAAATCAAAGCCTGAAACCTAGATAAGCAAGATGACATTCATGAAATGTATGCTTTTCAAAGGGGCTGGTGGGAGGCTCTGCTCCTCTGTAGGCCAGGCTAAGCACCCCACTGTCCTGTGGAGGGGCTGCTCACCTCCGCACCTAGCCAGGGTGCAGACTGGCAGTACACATGCCTTGAGGGGCGGCCCTCTGCTCCTCTTGGCAGGGGGGACGCTGTGAGTGAGGCAACGCTCTTTTCCATAGAAATGTGCCCCTTGGGAGGGCTGCCAATTGGCCCCAAGCACAGTAGCCGCAGGTCTTGTTCCAGGCCCCAAGTGATGACCCTGAGGACCCTGTGGGCTGCTTTGGGAACCCCCTCCCAATCCTCTCACTCCTTGTCCAGGACAAACATGCCTTGCAGGGCAGGCACACAGCACTCAGGGCTGGGGGTGAGCTTTGCACAGACCTACTGTGTGCCCAGTCGTTGCCCACAGCTTCTCTGTTGCTGTCTGATTTCAGCTCAAGTGGGGGGCCTGAGGCTGGCGAGGAGGCCAGGAAGCCTCTCCAGGGGCCTGGGCCCCAGAAGAATTGACCATGTGAACACAAGCACGGCATGTGCCAAGTGCCGCCTTGGTGCCAGGCCCAGCTCTTAGCAAAGCTTCCTGGACACACATCCACCTCATGCCCGGGCCCTACATATGGGGGCCCCCGGCCTGACACGGGTGGTGTAGCTGGGCTGAGAGCAAAAGGCCAGGACGGTCAACCTGCAGCCTCTGGGCTGGAGGTGAGAACGCAGCTCTTGCCCTCTGTCAGGCCTTCCTCAGGCACTGCCAAGAGCAGGGCTCCCGTGGACCTCTGAACGCCTGACCTGCGTCCCCCGCCCTGAATCGGGCGACCCTTCTGTGGATGGCTGGGCTTTTCTGCCCACCTACAGGATTCCCTCAGTCCCCACGTGGACCAAAGAAGGCTCAGCCCTGGTTGCAGAGTGAATCCTGAAACCCACATATTGGTAGCAAGGTCTGTGGAAAGTTGAACAGAATTTTATGCTACGAGATCTCTTGCTCACTTGTCTGTGACACCTGTAGTTCAGGACTGTAACTGGCTTCCTATTTTAAACTCAGATATAAATGGAGTAGTGTGTGTGATGGTACCAAAAGCACTCATGGTCGAATCTTTGAAACACAAGAAACTGGGCCATGAGAGCCACATATGCAAAGCCCTGGGAATCTTTTACTGTCCTTCCAAAGTTCAAAGAATTTGGGATTTGGTGGTCAGTTGGTGAGGTGCCTTAGCAGTTCACCACCCCCACTGTACACACACACACAGACAGACAGACACACACACACACACACATACACATACACATACCCTGACACAGAGACAAAAGTACCGAGGAGGAGGCGGGGAAGAAGACTGACAGATTGGATGGAAGGGAGCATGAGGGGAAAGGGGAAGGCGTTGGGGTGGGGGGAGAGGAAAAAGGAGGGGATCAGAAAGGAGAGAGAGGCGTGGGGTGGGGCAGCGAGGTCAGTCCTTGGAGTTGTAGTTCCGAATCTTGGGGGGCCGCTGGCAGCCTTTATGTTTTGGAGGATGAGCCCTGGCGTGTCTAGCAGGCTTGCCCCTTGTCTGGGCTTCCATCTTCATCCCTTCAACGCCAAAGGCTGCCCACGTCGCGATGGGGCTCCCCTCTGGGTGCCGGAGGCTACAGGCTGTTGGTGCTGGGCGCTCTAGCAGGTGAAGAGAAAAGAGAAAGGAGGGTGAGTCATCATAGGGCAGGAGGATGCGGTGTGCATGGAGAGCTGGGTTCACTGAGTGCTGGCTAAGCTTCTTGCCAGCAGGAACCAGAGATCCCATGCCAGCTTCCTTGTGGGAGCCCATGCAGGCCAGTGTCCTCCAGGGCAACAGCTGTATCTGGAGGTCCTGGCCCTGGTGTCCCGAACAGAGGGTCTGTGTGGACATGTGCTCTCCGGTGTTCTGCGGGACCTGGACCTGCCCCTCCACTGGGCACACAGGATATTTGGCTGTGAAAACATCTCCTGTCGTGATCATTTCGTAACGGGTCCCACGGAGGTTCCAAGGTTAATGGTTGACTCACGGCACTTCCCAGGCTGTCATCCACCCTGTGCCCTCTGGCCATGCTTGCGAGCATCTCCAGCGGCACAGCAGCCCTGATGCGCGTGGCCAGGCCCAGGCCAAGGACCCTGGAGCTATAGCACATGCTCTAAGTGTGGGCCACTGCTCCAGGACAGCCCTCCCAAAATACTGGCAACAATTGTCTTTGCATGATGGCATTCTAGGTAATGTTTGAAAAGTCCCTTGAGCTTTTCACTGTTTTCCTAGTTTTTAAAACTAAAAATGTATTTCTTTAAAAAAAAAAGAAGTACCAGGCAGATGTTATTAAAAAGCAACTGTGAGGCTACAAGACTGTATTGTATAACATGTGGAATATGGACAGTATTTTGTAATAACTGTAAATGGAGCATAACCTTTAAAAGCTGTATAAAAATAAATTTAAAAAAAGAAAAAAAAAGAAAACGCAGTGGTGAGATGATGCAAGCTCAGTGGCAGCTCTCCTTCCTGGACTGGCCCAGCATGCAGGGTTAAGACACTGTGCTTCCAATGCAAGGGGCATGAGTTCCATCCCTGGTTGGGGTTGCAATCCCCCATGCCATGTGGCTCAGCCAAAAAAATTAAAATGTGAAAAATAAAAGAACACTGACACAGGGTGTCAAGACAGGATAGGTGGGGCCTGGCTGCCTGGTACTGGCGTCTCACACATGTGCGACACACTTCAGGGACGGACACCATCTGCCCAGTGTCACCGAGCCCACCACCCTGGGCCTGGCGGTGGGACACTGAGCAGTCTGGAAGAGTCCACCCAGCACATGGCCACGTGCTACACAGGTGGACGACAGGGACCAAACTGGCCCAGACATTTGGGGAAAGGCCAGCAGAGCAGCCGCACGGCCTCTGGAGGGAAAGAACAGGGTGGCACGGAGCTGGGTGACAGGAAAGGCCGGGACTTGGAAAGCACACACAGGGCTGTGAGCCAGGCTCCTTGCAGTGACTCCAGCACCACGAGCTGGGCGCTGGCCAGGGGCACCCAGGCCCTGGTCCCCTCTCTCGTCTTGTGCCCTTTCTGCTCCTCTGGCCTCTGGAGATGTCTGGAGCTGCTTCTCCTTTCCTGGGGGCTTTGGGGGTCACACCCAGTGGCCTCGCCTTGTGCCCTCAGACCCAAAGCCAAGCCAGGTCCCGCTTTCCCCCTGCCCCGTGCCTGCCAGCGCCAGGTCCTGGAGCGGGGTGAGGATGTGGGTCCCTGGATATCCCCAGGTTTCCCTTTACTTCTCGTGGCCATGGCTGCTCCTCTCTCACTGAGAAAGCACCCATGTCTTTGGTTCTTCAACCCTGAGTGAATTCTTCCTCTCTACACAGAGACCTTCTCACCCTAGATGCCTTTCCAAGTGCTTATAAAGGGATCTTTGGTCAGCCCTGTCCTGCTAACTTGGTTTCCTTCTGGAAGGCCATTGCCATTGGGGAGGGTCAGGAGTCTGACCACTGTGATATTGGGGGTCCCTCCCTACAACTTGAGGGACCAGCCCCTTCAAGGGTTCATGGGCATGACCTGAGTCCATCCCACTGTCTGCCTGGGGGATGAGGTGTAGGGAGAAGGGCCAGCGTAGGGCCTAAGACCTTTGCTTGGGAGGCCGTGTTCCCTGTGGCCAGCGGTTAGGAGCTGATTGCTAGTTCAGCCGGATGCCAAGCAGGTGGTTCCAATGTTGATGCTGGAAGCACAGGCCAGGCTGACCAACTTGTCTGCCTAGGAGCAGGGGCTCTGAGCTGAAAGGACGGCATGGCCAGCCTTGCAGGGCACCGGTTTCTGTCCCTCTCTCTGCAAAGTCGCCCTGAAGGAGTGACTGGCTCCTGCAGGACAGGCGTCCAGAGCATGGCAGTCCTGGCTCAGTCATGAAGCTGAACAAGTCAGGCCTGCTCGCCTTAGGACCCTTCCTGTGCCGAGCGCTGGTCTCTGCTTGAGTGATCTGTGCCCTCACTCAGACCTCACTCAGGGGGTGGGGTGTAGAAGCGAGGCCCCCATGGTGCTCTCTGCCCTGTCTCCTCCTCGCCTGACTTGTTCTGCTCTCTTTCTGCTCTGGGCTCTGATGAGGCTTCAGGGACATTTAGGGGCATAGCACTTGCCTCCTATGGGCTGCTGGTACAGCCTCAGCCTTCGGGAAGGTTCAATGAAATGCCCAAGACCTCCCAGTATGAACCTGGGGGCAGGATGGGGGCCCGGCAGGGGCTGACTGAGTCGAGGGGGTTGTGGACCTGCCCTTTTGGTGGGTGGTCTTCCCCATGACCTTCCCTTATTGACCTGGAGCCTGGCACATCTCATGGACCACAGCCCTGGGGGTAGGAGGGTTAGTCTCCTGTCTTGGGGCCTCCAGGGGCTCTCTGCGCACAGGGGCCTGTAAGGGTCCCAGCTCTCTAGCTGCTCGGAGCTGCTGCCCAGCTCCCTTCTCAGTTGTCTTCCCATCTGCCTGCCCATCAGGGTGGCTCTGAGCACAGGCACGTCAGGCATCTAAAGGCAATTGGAAAGGCACTCCCTGAGCTCCTGAGAAAGGGGATATGGAGCCATGTCTGCCCTGGTTCTCCAGAACCTTCTGTGGAGCTGGGGTGCTACTTGAGACTCAGGTCCCAGCTGTAGCCTCGGCCACAAGGGGCAGGCCCTCCTCAGGCTCACTTCAGTCCTGCCGGTCTTGCTGGGCCTTCCCTCTCCACTCTGGGCTGATCCCCTCTGGGTGCTGATGGCCCCTCGCTTCTGCTGAGACCTCTCTCCTGCTTCCCTGGGAGCACCTTGAGTCCTCCAGTTCTACATTTCTCAAGTTGGGGGAATTATAACCCCTAGGACTCCTCACCCTCACCCTGGGCATCCTTGTGAATCAGTGGTTAAAAGTTAGATTCTGTTACACTCCCCACCCTAAATCCTGTGGGATAGAGCCCCAAGCCTTCAGTGTATGAGAGGTGTCGATGGTGGGTGACCCCTGAGCCTGTCCTGAGCAGCCCTGCCTGCCTGGGAACTGCTGCAGGCCCCTGGTGCAGGGGCTCTCTGCTGATACTTCCAGGCCTGACTCCCTTCAGCAGCGTGGAGGAGGGGCAGGCAGGAAATGCCAGATCCTCAGGGCCCTGCAGCCACTCCCAGCTGTGGGCTGGGGGCGCTGACCAGACAGCTCTGGTGAACAGACCAGCATCACCACTCCTACCTCCACTTCCTGAGGTTTACGCCTGAGGCCAACCCCTATTTGCTCCTTCTCACCATCATTTTTGGGGGCACCTCCTCCCTGGTTCTGGGCTCACCCAGGACTGCCTGCTAGTGCCCCTCAGTGTGGCCCTGCGTGGCTCCCCTCCTGGGCTTCAGGAAGTGCCTCAGGCAGGAGACTTAGAGGGGAAAGGCTCTGTGGCAGAGGAGAGCCAGCACTGCCTCCTTCATGGCCCTATCCCCTCTCGGGCCCTGTCTGGGGCCCAGCTCCTCAGAGGAGAGGGGTGGGTGGGCAGAGGGGGCAGGCTCTTGAGTGCAGGGGTGA
>SJYC01049163.1:25-17372 GCA_006408675.1 Madoqua kirkii
GGGGGCAGGCTCTTGAGTGCAGGGGTGAAGTGGGGGAGGGGGAAACAGCGCCAGGACAGAGGTCAGGACGGTGGGGGCTGGGGGCAGGGAGGCAGCGGAAAGCAGTGGCTGGGCCTCCAAGCCTGGCTGGTTCCCCCACTGGGAGGGCGGAGGGCAGCTGAGTACCAAGGCTGCACCTAGACAACATGTGTCCTCTGTAAGGTGGTGTGGGGACACAGCAGGGAGGGCATGATGCCATACGAGTTGGGGGTTGATGTTGAGCTGCCTTCTTTTCATAGAGGGGCTATCCTGGTGGCTCAGATTGGAAAGAATCCTCCTGCAATGCAGGAGACCTGGGTTCGATTCCTGAGTCAGGAAGATCCCATGGAGAAGGGAACGGCAACCCACTCTAGCATTCTTGCCTAGAGAATCCCATGGACAGAGGAGCCTGGCAGGGTCACAAAGAGTCGGAGGCGACTGAGCGACTAACATACTTCTTTCTGTAGAGATCCAACAACGGAACCCAGATGAACAGGGCGAGTCATGAAAAGGTGCACTTTCACAGGGGCTGGTGGAGGCTCTGCCCATCAGGAGGTCAGACCAGGAACCCAAGAATCCTAGGGTCCTCCCATGGAGGGGCAACCCACCTCTGCACCTAGCCAGGGTGCAGACTGGCAGTACACATGCCTTGAGGGGCGGCCCTCTGCTCCTCTTGGCAGGGGGGACGCTGTGAGTGAGGCAACGCTCTTTTCCATAGAAATGTGCCCCTTGGGAGGGCTGCCAATTGGCCCCAAGCACAGTAGCCGCAGGTCTTGTTCCAGGCCCCAAGTGATGACCCTGAGGACCCTGTGGGCTGCTTTGGGAACCCCCCTCCCAATCCTCTCACTCCTTGTCCAGGACAAACATGCCTTGCAGGGCAGGCACACAGCACTCAGGGCTGGGGGTGAGCTTTGCACAGACCTACTGTGTGCCCAGTCGTTGCCCACAGCTTCTCTGTTGCTGTCTGATTTCAGCTCAAGTGGGGGGCCTGAGGCTGGCGAGGAGGCCAGGAAGCCTCTCCAGGGGCCTGGGCCCCAGAAGAATTGACCATGTGAACACAAGCACGGCATGTGCCAAGTGCCGCCTTGGTGCCAGGCCCAGCTCTTAGCAAAGCTTCCTGGACACACATCCACCTCATGCCCGGGCCCTACATATGGGGGCCCCCGACCTGACACAGGGGTGGTGTAGCTGGGCTGAGAGCAAAAGGCCAGGACGGTCAACCTGCAGCCTCTGGGCTGGAGGTGAGAACGCAGCTCTTGCCCTCTGTCAGGCCTTCCTCAGGCACTGCCAAGAGCAGGGCTCCCGTGGACCTCTGAACGCCTGACCTGCGTCCCCCGCCCTGAATTTGGCGACCCTTCTGTGGATGGCTGGGCTTTTCTGCCCACCTACAGGATTCCCTCAGTCCCCACGTGGACCAAAGAAGGCTCAGCCCTGGTTGCAGAGTGAATCCTGAAACCCACATGTTGGTAGCAGGGTCCGTGGAAAGTTGTACAGAATTTTATGCTACGAGATCTCCTGCTCACTCGTGTGTGACATCTCTCATTCAGGATTGTAACTGGCTGTCTATTTTAAACTCAGATATAAACGGAGTAGTGTGTGTGATGGTACCAAAAGCACTCATGGTCGAACTTTTGAATCAAAAGAAACCAGGCCAATGAGAGCCACATATGCCAAGCACAGAAAATCTTTCACCATCTTTCCCAAGTTAAAAAGCAAATGCTGGGCTTCCCTGGTGGTCCAGTGGTTAAGAACCTGCCTTGTAATGAAAGGAACACCAGTTCGATCCCTGGTCGGGGAAGATCCCACACACCTCGGGGCAACTAGCCTGATATACAACCACAGCTGCAGCCTGTGCGTCTTCGAGCCTGTGCGTCTTCGAGCCTGTGCTGCACAACGAGAGAAGCCCACACACCGCAGCTAGAGTAGCGCCTGGCGTAACTAGAGAAAGCCACGGGCAGCAACAAAGACCCAGAAGACCCAGCGCAGCCAAAAACAAGAATCAATAAAACAAGTCCCTCATTTCCCAGCATGTTTCATTGTTACTGTGCTTACTTGAAGAATGAATGGCATTCTCATAGGATGTTAATGGAGGACATAATGTGGATATGTTAAACTTACACATAAACTTCTACATCTTTGTACTGAATGCTGTTAAACACAAAGTTTAAAGTCCCTACAGGGATGTAGGCAGAAGGGTTTTTCAAACAAGTGGGATAAAAATTCTGGTTCCGTCTAAGGAGCCACATTGAGAATACTCTTGGGAGAAGTGCTTCCATATGGAGAAAAACAAATATAGAAGAAGCTGCCGGACACTTGAGAAATAGGGAAATCAAACCTATACAAACCCACAACAACCCAAAATGAGAATTCCAGACATTGGGGCTGTGATGGTGGGATGGCCAGATTTGGGGAGAAAGGGAGCACGTAAAGAACATGCCTATGGAGGGGAAACGCGGAAGTGGTAACAAGTGTGGGAAATCAATAGGACTGTGTAAACACGTGTGAGTGAGTGAGATTATCCTTGGGCAAAAGTAGAATGTATAACTTATAATGCAGCAGAAGGAAACTTGATTTCTCTGATGAAAGGTAGGAATGTAGAAAAAGTAAACAGAAATAAAGTAAACAGATGACAAATAAATACCATGGAGAATTAAGCCCAATAGATAAATGAGTTAAATTCACCATGAAGAAAAATTCTCTACTGGATTTATTCCAAACAAACAAACAGGATTCAGCGAGGCGTGTAAAGATGTTTTAAACCCATTTAAAACAAAAGACAGGGAACCCCCCCTGGTTGCCTAATGGTTAGGGCTCTGTTTCCACTGCAGGGGACCTGGTCAGGGAATAAGAGCTCACAGGACTTGTGGTGGTGTGGCCAAGAACAAAAACAAAAAAGACACATAAAAATTGAAAACAAACAAACAAAAAAATAAAATTAGGCACAAACTGTCATAAGGTGTAAAGAAGAATTCTGAGTCCTGGTGAAGGGACAACTTCAAAACATACCAAATAACATCTGAACGAGGTGCAAGGCAAAGTAGACAATCCAGAAACAGGTGGGTGGAGGCTTTAATCACCTCTATTGATCATAAACCCACACAGAGATGGCAAAGACCTAGTCAATGGGATTAATTAGTTTGAGTTATTAGATACAGAGATGTCTGAACTAGTAGGCAGATAGTACACTTTCTTTTTTTTGCCAAACACAGAACATACACAGAATCAGACCACATATACTCTTTGTGGACCCATGGACTGTAGCCCACCAGGTTCTTCTGTCCATGGGATTCTCCAGGCAAGAATACTGGAGTGGGTTGCCATTTCCTTCTCCAGGGGATCTTCCTGACCCAGGGATCGAACCTATGTCTCTTACGTCTCCTGCACTGGCCGGCAGGTTCTTTACCACGACTGGGAAAGCCCCTCAGGCCCCAGGGCAAATCACCATGCATTCCAAATAGAATATTAATACAATAAAATTAGAAACCAACATCAAAATCTCCCCAGATCCCTTCTGCTTGGACACTAACTTATTGCTGAATAATCCTTGAGTTATGTAGGAAACCATATGGTGAATGCAAAAAATATTTAGAATCGAAATTTAGAATTTGTAGGACAGAGCTCAAGTGGCTGCCAATACACTTATCTGGAAATACTAACATCCCATCTACCAGGAGATGAGCTAGCCTTCAGGGGGAGAGACTGGAGAGGAAGGAACAGGACGAACTTGGGAACAAGAAAAAGGAAGTCGCGGCATTAAAGGCAAGATTCAGTGAAATGGAAACTCCAAGAAAACAAGCAGCACAGAGCATCAACAGAACTCAAACTGTTGTCTGCAGAGATGAATAAGATTAACCTCTGCCAAGATGGATCCAAAAAAAAAAGGGGGAGAGAAAATGAACACGGCAGGGAAATAACTGGGTAAAAATGAATGTTATAAACACCTATTCACTAGTAAGTTAATAAAATCTAGAGGAAATGGAAAGTTCCAAAACCAGTACCAAAAAACAAAAAAAAAGCATTTGAAATATCCAATAACTAGAAAATTGAAATGATGATCAAAAACTTCTCTCCCCAAAGATTTGTGGCTCAGATGGCTTTACAGGAGGTTCTACTGAATTTTCAAAAGAAGAGACCCAAATTTCAAGGAATAGTCAATTTCTATCTTATTCCAATTACTCAGAAAAGTAGAAAAAGAGCTCATTTTATGAGATAATCTACATTTCTAAATCAGATAAAGACAACTCAAGGGAAAAAAAATCACAGAAATATTTAACTTATAAATGTAGCTATAAAACTATATATATCAACATTAGCAAGCCAAATTAGTATCAAAAATATATCAAGTATAGTTTATCCCAGAATGCAAGGTGGGTTCCATATCAGAAAATCTACCAGCATATTTCATCACAATAAGCAAAAAAAATATATATGATTATCTTAATGCAGGAAAACATCTGATGAGTGAAAACACTTATTCATGATGAAAACTCTTGGTAAATCAAGACTGTAAGGGAAAAATTCTAACTTGATAGAGGTTATATTTAAAAATTCACAGCAATCGCTTTAGTGCAAAATGAGCCTCAATCTCTTCAAGTCAGAGAATGAGACAAGAGGCCCCTGATGACACTCCTGTTAACACGGTTTCAGGGCCCCAACCAGCTCTGCAAGGAAATTAAATGAAACAGGACTACACGCACTGAAGGGAAGAAACAGCCACTGTCTGAAGATATCGGGATCATGCACTCAGGGAGAAAAGCACCGCAGCACAGAGTGTCAGTGCTTCCCTCAAAGCTCAGCTGGTGATGAATCTGCCTGTAACGCAGCAGACCCGGGTTCGATCCCTGGATCGGTCAGGGAGACCTCCTAGAGGAGGAAATGGCAACCCACTCTAGTATTCTTGCCTGGAGAATCACATGGTCAGAGGAGCCTGGAGGGCTGCAGTCCATGGGGTCGCAAGAGTCGGACGCGACCTAGCGGCTAAACCACCACCACCACCAAGAAGTTCAGCAAGGAGGATGGACAGATGAGCCTGCTGTGTACTACAGAGCACTTCTCTGAAGAACTGTGACCTTCCAGCAAATAGGAGAAAGTATTGGAAACTGCAAGAAAACTCTAAGTCAGCCTGCCCTATTTTGAAAACGAAGTCTCACTGGAACACAGCCCGATGTGCCCCGGCGTGGCTGTCTGTGGCCAGAGGGTGGCTGGTCTTCCCACTGCTGCTTCTGCTACCAGCGCCTGGGGCCCCTCCCTCTCTTCAAAAAGTGTGAAATGTGCAGTGTTCTCCAGAGAGCAGATAACCCCTTATGGATAAGAACAAAACAAAAACAGAAGTGGGTGGGTTTGTTCTATACACTGATTCTATACCTTTTTTTTTTTTTTTTTAAGTTGAGTTACTATTTCTTCAAACAAAATCTTGAGTGCAGGCTTGCGGGAAACGACAGCCCTGGCTGGGATGAGTGGAGGATGCCAAAGGCTCTCCCACCCCTCTCACCCTCAGGGCTCTTGAGGCCCTTCCAGAAGGCTCTGGGGCCCTGCTGAGAGGGCACTGTCGACAGTAATGACCTCCCTGAGGAGTCCTGAGTGCCCAGTGGAGGATAATTAAGAGGGCCTGAGTAAATTGATATGAATTACAAGAATCCTGCAAGGATCTGCAGTGGCGTGAAGCCAGTTGACACTGGGTGTCTGTCCTTCTTTGGCTCTTCTTGATTTTGCCTGGAACAGACACAGATAATCCAGACTAGAAGCCAAGGTCAGGAGGGACCATGCAGCGGGAGAGAGAACATCGAGAGCCGAAGGCCAGAGTTCTCCAGAATACGCTGCTCCCAGCTGCTGTCTGGGTGATGCTGTACACAGGAGATCTTTTGCTGTTTTTTTTAAAAAATAACTTCTACTGAGCTATAATTTATAAACAATAAAACACACCCATTTTAAGGGTACATTTCAATGGGTTCTACAAAATCTACACATCTATGTCTATGGAACATCTCCTTCAACTCCAAACATCCCTACTCCCAGCCTGCCTGAAGCAACCACTGATCTGCTTTTTGTCATTACTAACTATGTAGGTCGTTTCTGGAGAAGGCAATGGCACCCTACTCCTGTACTCTTGCCTGGAAAATCCCATGGGCGGAGGAGCCCATGGTAGGCTGCAGTCCATGGGGTTGCTGAGAGTTGGACATGACTCAGTGACTTCACTTTCACTTTTCACTTTCATGCATTGGAGAAGGACATGGCAACGCACTCCAGTGTTCTTGCCTAGAGAATCCCAGGGACGGCGTAGCGTAGTGGGCTGCTGTCTGTGGGGTCACACAGAGTTGGACACGACTGAAGTGACTTAGCAGCAGCAGCAGCAGGTCGTTTCTAGAAGTTCACATAAAAAAAGAGTACCCTAGGGGGATTCCCTGGTGGCTCAGAGATGAAGAATCCACCTGCCAACGTAGGAGACACAGGTTTGACCCCTCATCTGGGATCAGCTATGCCTGTACCCCACAACTGTTGAGCCAGAGTTCAGGAGCCTCAGAGCTGCAGCTGCCGAAGCCTTGGCACTCTGCAGCCTGTGCTCCAAAGAGAAGCCACTGCAATAAGTTCGTGCACTGCAGCTAGAGAGTGGCCCCCACTGACCGCACCTAGACAAGAGCCCATGCAGCAGCAAAGACTCAGCGCAGCCAAAAATAAAAACATTAAAAAGAAAAAAAGAGTACACTAGGGACTGCTCGATGTCTGATTTTTCCAGAGATCAAAGCAATGTTTCTGAGGTTCACTCCTGTTGTCACATGTACTGGTAGTTCTTTTGCTTGTCGAGTAGTAGTACAGCATATTTGTTTTGTCCCTCAATCGTGTCCGACTCTTGCAACCCCATGGACAGTAGCCTGCCAGTTTCCTCTTGTCCATGGGATTTTTCAGGCAAGAATACTGGAGTGGGTTGTCATTCCCTTCTCCAGGGGATCTTCCAGACTCAGGGATCTAACCCACGTCTCCTGCATTGGCAGGCGGACTCTTTACCACTGACCATCAACAGATAAACGGAGAAGCAGCACATCACACTGCTCCAGTGGCCTGCTTTTCCATTTATCTATTGATGCACATTTGTGTTGTTTCCAGTCTGTCGTTTGTGTTAAGGCCTTTGGGGCGTGGATGTTTCTCTTACATGGCTACCATGGAATTGAATGGCTGAGTCGTGTAGCACGTTTGCTGCTTTTTGATAGGTAAGAAGTGGATTAATTTTGAGAGAAACACACTCCACAGACACAGTGTGGACCATCTGAGGAGGCGAGATGTTTTCCAAAGCAGGTGGCCATCCTGCGTTCTCTCAGGCAAGGTGAGTTCCAGCGGCTCTACGTGCTTGCTACCACTTGATATCGCCACATTATTGTAAGGTTTCGGTGTCTGAGCGACTGTGCAGTGGCACCTCAGTTCAGCTCAGTTCAGTCGCTCAGTCATGTCCAGCTCCTTGCGACCCCATGGATCAAGCACGCCAGGCCTCCTCACTGCGGTTTAAACTTGCGTTCCCCTGATGAGTTAGTCAGGGGAGCATCTTTCTGGGCTTGCTGGCCATTTGTGTCTCTTCTTTTTTGAAGTCTCTTCTGTAGTATTTTGGCTATTTTAAAAATTGGGCTTATTTATTTACCACCGAGTTCTAAAGTTCTTTGTATATTCTGGATCAGGTCCTTGATATGTGTTCAAATATTTTCTCCCAGCTTATCTTTTCATGTTCTTGAGAGTGTCATTGCAGAAGCAGAACATTTTAATGAAGCCCAATCCATCAGATTTTCTTTCAAGGTTGAGACTTTTGCCTATCCTAAGAAATTTTTGTCTATTCCAAAGATCTCCTATGATTTCTTCTAGATGTTTTATAGTTTTTTTTTTTTTAATACTTATGTATTTGGTGATGCTGGGTCTTAGTTGTGGCATGCAGGATCTTGGATATTTAGGATCTTTTTTTAGTTTCAGCATGTGGGATCTAGTTTCCTGATCAGGGATCAAATCTGGGGCCCCTGCATTGGGAGTGCAGTCTTAGCTACTAGGCCACCAGGGAAGTCTCTTCCTGCTTACTCTTGAATTTGTATGTTTTCTTTTTAAATCCCATTTTATCTCTACTACAACCCTATTAGCTATACATCTTTGTGCTTTTCGTTTGTTTTGTTGTTTTTGAGTGTTGCTCTATGGCATATACATTTTCAATTTGTCACATTCTACCTTGAAAGAGTATCACACAAGCTCACGGATAAGAGCCCGACCGGAGCGTACTTTCTTCTCCCTTCCCCGTCACTTCTGCCGCCTTGTCACACATTTCACTTGTGCGTGTGTCACAAACCCCATCATACACTGTCATCGCGTGTGCTTCAAACAGCCAGTGATCTTCCAAAGAAAACTGTAAGCCTATTTCCATTATTTATCCACAAACTCACCTGCTGCCTTTGTGTTTCTCTCTGAGGGCTTCCCTGGTGGCTCAGAGGTTAAAGCGTCTGCCTCCAATGCAGGAGACCTGGACTCAATCCCTGAGTCAGGAAGATCCTCTGGAGAAGGAAATGGCAACCCACTCTAGTATTCTTGCCTGGAGAATCCCATGGACGGAGGAACATGGTAGGCTACAGTCCATGGGGTCACAAAGAGTCAGACACGACTGAACAACTTCACCTTCTGATGGCCCCAGTTTTCATTTGCCATCATTTCCTTTGCCGGAAGAATGTCCTTTACTATTTCTTGTAGTGAAGGTCTGCTGGTGATGGATTCTATCTGGTTTGTCTGTGAACGTCTTTATTTTGCCTCCATTTTTAAAGGATCTTTTTGCTAGATACTTCCCTGGTGGCTCAGATGGTAAACCGTCTGCCTACAACGTGGGAGACCTGGGTTGGGAAGATCTCCTGGAGAAGGAAATGGCAACCCACTCTAGTATTCTTGCCTGGAAAATCCCATGGATGGAGGAACCTGGTAGGCTACAGTCCACGGGGTTGCAAAGAGTCAGACGCGACTGAGTGACTTACCTTACCTTACCTTTGCTAGATACAGAATTCTACTTTGTGAGTTCCTTTTTCTTTCAGCTTAGAGACAATCAATGATCCCTTGTCGACTGGTAGCTATAGTTTCTGAAGAGAAGTCTGTCATAATTTTTATCTTCATTCATATTTAAGTAATGTGTCTTTTCTTTGACTGCTTTTAAGATTTTACTTTATTGGTGATTTTCAGAAACTTGATTATGATATTCCCTGGATTGAATTTGTGCCTGTGTGTTTATCCTGGTGCTTGGGGTTGACAAATTGTTTGAATCAGTGAGTTAGGAGTTTTTGTCAAATTTCATTTCAGTTCAGTTCAGTCGCTCAGTCACGTCCAACTCTTTGCGACCCCATGAATCACAGCACACCAGGCCTCCCTGTTCATCACCATCTCTCGGAGTTCACTCAGACTCACATCCATCGAGTCCGTGATGCCATCCAGCCGTCTCATCCTCGGGTCGTCCCCTTCTCCTCCTGCCCTCAATCCCTCCCAGCATCAGAGTCTTTTCCAATGAGTCAACTCTTCGCATGAGGTGGCCAAAGTACTAGAGTTTCAGCTTTAGTATCATTCCTTCCAAAGAAATCCCAGGGCTGATCTCCTTCAGAATGGACTGGTTGGATCTCCTTGCAGTCCAAGGACTCTCAAGAGTCTTCTCCAACGCCACAGTTCAAAAGCATCAATTCTTCGGTGCTCAGCCTTCTTCACAGTCCAACTCTCACATCCATACATGACCACAGGAAAAACCATAGCCTTGACTAGATGGACCTTAGTCGGCAAAGTAATGTCTCTGCTTTTGAATATACTATCTAGGTTGGTCATAACTTTTCTTCCAAGGAGTAAGCATCTTCTAATTTCATGGCTGCGGTCACCATCTGCAGTGATTTTGGAGCCCCCCCAAAATAAAGTCTGACACTGTTTCCACTGTTTCCCCATCTATTTCCCATGAAGTGATGGGACCGGATGCCATGATCTTTGTTTTCTGAATGTTGAGCTTTAAGCCAACTTTTTCCCTCTCCTCTTTCACTTTCATCAAAATTAAAGGGGTAAAAAAGGACATCATTTCTTCAAACACTTTTTCTGCCCCTCTTCCTCCCCTCTGTCAGACTAGTGGGTGCTCTCCTTCAGGTTGCCAAAGCTGTTCTCTATGCCCTGTTTTCTCTCTGTGCGTCATTTTGGGTTGACTTTGCTGGCATATCTTCAGGCTCCTTGTTCCCTTCTGCTGTCTCTGTCCTACTGTTAACCCCACCAGTGCGTCTCCTTATCAAATGCTGTATTTTTCATCTCTGGAAGTGGTGTTTGATTCTTTTTTATAGTTTCAGTTCTTATCACTGTTTTCCTTTAAAGACCTGAATACAGTTGTAAACAGTCATTTCAACATCTTTGTTTGCTTGTTTCCTCATTTCTGTCATTTCTGTACCTCTTTCCATTGAATGGTTTTCCTCTTGGCTTTGGATCACATTTTCCTGCTTCTTTACAAGTCTGGAAATTTTTAACTGGCTATTTTAGGTATTGTGTTGAAATTTTGCCTTTTTAAGAATGTTGAGCTTTGTTTTACAGGCTGTTAGGTTCTCATTTCGTCATTTCAAAGACTGTTTTTGAGCCTTTCTAGGGCCAGGGGAGCCTGGTAGGCTGCGGTCCACGGGGTCGCGAAGAGTCGGACAGGACTGAGCGACTTCCCTTTCACTTTTCAGTTTCATGCATTGGAGAAGGAAATGGCAACCCACTCCAGTGTCCTTACCTGGAGAATCTCAGGGGTGGGGGAGCCTGGTGGGCTGCCGTCCTTGGGGTGGCACAGAGTTGGACACGACTAAAGTGACTTAGCAGCAGCAGCAGCAGGGTAAGTCTAGATGAGTCTGCACTTCAGAGACACATAGCTCTATGATCAAGGTGTGACTTCTCTGGGTCTCCAATGAATGAAGGCTGGAGATTGACTAGCTCCCCACCATCTTAGAGGTCTCGAAATCATTATGCTTACAAGCTGCTTATCTTCCCTTTGCCTGAATTTGTGGAGTTTTATCCTTCATGTCAATAAACTAGGACACGTAAAGAGGTACTCAAGACAATTCCTATGAGGATTTCTGGAGCTCTTTTCTGCATACCCCGTCCCCCATTCTACCCTCTCCCCTTGAATCTTTCCTGCAACTTCCAGCCCCTCTGCCTTCCCAAATGCCCGTTCCTGCTTCCTCCACCAGAGAAGGCACTGCGCCCTACTTGGTGCTCCCATCCCTGTGACTGTGCCCAGAAGATGCCTGGGGCAGAAAGCCAGTGGGCCCAACAGTCGCCTCGCTTGTCTTCCTCGTTCAAGGATCGTGGTCCTCTGCTACCTATTTTCCAACGTCTGAAAACAGCTGTTTCATATATTTTGTCTATGCAGGGGTGGATGTTAATGTATAGTCCGTAGTCTGGCCAGGAGTAGGAGTGAGTGCCAGTCATGCTGTGGCCCCAGAAAAAACAGCACTGAAGTAGACGCCAACTTGGCTACATCAAAGTATTTACTTTGTTTTAAAAGTTATTTCAACACAAGTTTTTTTTTCCCAAGTGGCAGGAAAAGCTGTTTCATCATAACAACTTCAAAAAAGAGCTAACAAAGATCTATTTGACTGTGTGTGTGGGTGTGTGTGTCGGTGTGTGTGTGTGAGAGTTTGCGCACACACTCAGTCGTCTCCGACTCTCTGCAACCCACTGGACTGTAGTCTGCCAGGCTCCTCTGTCCACGGGATTTCCCAGGCAGGAATTCTGGAGTGGGCTGCCATTTTCTCCTCTAGGGGATCTTCCCAGACCAAGGATCAAAACCTGCAGCTCTTGCATCTTCTGCTTTGGCAGGTGGATTCTTTACCATGGTGCCACCTGGGAAGCTCCTATTTGACCATATATTTCTCAAAAAGTTTAGAGGATACTCTGTGTCCTAAAAAGTCTCAGGTCATAATAAGCAGGAAAGGCGGGAAGCTGGAGTTGCTCACCTAATTCAAGATATTGCACGGCTCCCTTCTTGGACCAGAACCCTGGTTCTTAGATTCCTCTGGCTGCAATTACAGAAGATTGGGTGGTGCACACTGGTAAACCTGGCTCTCTCATTCAGTCCCATCCTAAGAGTAGTAATGTGCACAGCCAAAAGGACAAATGAGATGCTGGCAAACAGGGCAGGGCCCTTTTGATCCCCCCTGCTCCCCAGTGGATGCTGGAGGAGTCCTGGTCACATGCTCAGTGAGCCACTGGTGGTGCTCCCTTGGGCAGTTCCCAAGGCCATCCACTCCACAAGGTTACTGTGAGAGAGGCTGCCGAGAGCATGGGCAGAGCAGCAACGATGGCTTGTGTTCTCATTGTCATGTGAGTCTCATGCTGACCTCCGTCCCCATGGGTCAGGTCTGCCCGTCTCTGAGCTGGGTCTGCATCTCACTGTGATACATTAGGAGCCTGATGTCCACTTTTGAGTACAGATTCTCAGTCCCTGGTTTGCATACAGGTATGAGGACCACAGATGGGGAAAAGAGAATATAACACTCCAGGTGTGTTTGCCCTGTTCTCTGACTGTTCTCAGAGGTCGCCGCCCTGAGATTTTCACCTTTTCTTATCACAAATCCAACCACAAGTGGCTGTTCCTTCCGTCCTTCACTCAGTGCAACGCTGGGGTGCTTGAAACTGCTCTCCTCACTCAGCCCCTGGGTTTACTGAGAAACATAAAGTTTCTGTGGGGAGGCCAGATGGTGATGCTCCTGGTCTTGAGAGCATGCAGACAAGCTGACTGTAAGGTCCTGTGTTCAGAGTATGTTTGTATGTCCTCAGAGCATGGCTGAGCTGGCAGACCCATGGCTGAATCAGTCTGCCTTCAGAGAAAGGCCCCAAACGCTGCTTCTGAGTCCAAGCATCCTTCAAGGGAGGCCTGGAACAGTCTCCACTCAAAAATACACAATACCAGGGTAAGCTGTTATGCTCAGGGCCCACTCAACCCTATTCAGTGACTGGTGACACCCTGCAGAATGGCTTACTAACCACAAGGATGAGACAAAGGGACCTGTACATTGGTTCTGTAGTCAATCACTTGTGACTCTCAGAGTAGGAGAATCTCAGTTTGCCTGGCAGTCACTTTATTCTGGGTCTTGGAAGGGGCTTTGCTGGAGGCTGTCCCCTGGAGCTGGAGGCTACACAGACCATGTACCACTGGGCATGGCTGGATCTGGCTCCCAGGGTTTTCTGTAGCTTACAGATTGAGCTGCAGTCTGGCCCATATATTTTAACTAGTTGCCAATATTAAAAAACTGAAACATTTCATATTAAAAAAATGGGGCTTTCCAGGTGGCTCAGTGGTAAAGAATCTGCCTGCCAACGCAGGAGACACGAGTGTGATTCCTGGGTCGGGAAGATCCCCTGCAGGAGAAAATGGCAACCGACTCCAGTATTCTTGCTTGGAAAATTCCATGGACAGAGGAGCCTGGGGGGCTATAGTTCAGGGAGTCACAAAAGAGTCAGATACGACTAAGCGGCTGAGCACCACATAAAAGAATAAGACTTCTAACACCTCTTAAAAAATGGGAAGATCTGGCCTATTGAACCCACACTGCTGTTGCGGGATTGCCATGGGGTAGCATCATCAACTGCTTCTGCTGGACAGGCTGGCTGGTCAGGCCCCCATGACCCACTGGCCAAGTACTGCCTAGCAGTCAACATGGTCCTGCCTCCCTTCACTCAACCACCTGTTGCCTGGCACCCAGGGCACTATCATCTGGGACCTTTTTCAGTTCTGTGGGCTCATGGGCAGGAGTTGGACAGTTTGGATTCTGATCCTGATTCATGAACTGGGGGCTGTGTGACGCTGAACAAGCAGCGTTAACATCTCTGGGCCTGGGTCTCGTCGTCATCTGAATGTCAAGCCCCAGCCTCCAGGAGCTGTTGGGAAAGGATCTGTGGTGGTGGGCAGAGTGATATCTGGGCTGATGACAGCACTGGGCCCTATGTGAGCAGACACTGAGCTGAGAACAGGAAGTGGCTGGTTACTTGCTTCCTGGATCCTCAGAACAGACTGGCAACTAGGATTTAGGTGCCATCTCTACGGTGAGATCCACACAGAAATGTTCTCATTACACAGGGTTTAAAAATAACTTTGGATTAGCAGCGGTTAACAGGCTCGTGCATGCTTCATCTTAAAATCTTGTGCAACCCTTGTTAAAGGAAAAAAAAAATTAATTTCAGGAGAAACTAATACGATTTTCAAAAGAACAAACATTTAAAGAGAAAAAAAACCCCAACCCTTTAAAAGCTTTGTCCCCTTTCATTCATCCTCAGAGAGTGGGGAGCATCCAGGGGGAAAGGCGGACTGCTCAGGACCATCTAAGACCCCATGGTGGAAACTCGGGAAGTGCTGCAGGGGCGCTGGGCGGGGCTGGGAGCGCTCAGAATGCTGAAATGGGGGAAGGCGTGTCTGGCCCCCAGGGCGGGGAAAGGTGGCTCCTCCCTTTCTGAAGGAATGTTTGCATTCCTTGGGAGCTTCTGCCCAGTATCTGTGTGACCCCAGGGACAACCTTGGCCCCTCTGGACCATCTGCCTGAGGATAAGGTCAGGCTTCTCAGCTCTGGAATTCCAGGGGGTGGGGAGAGGGTTGGACTTGAGAACCTGGTCTGGGCTGTGACTCACTGCCAGAGGTCTTGCGGTCTTCTTCTTTGGAAAGGGGACCCCCTGACTAGATGGCATGGGTTTATGGTAGGAGTGGCTGCCTTAGCACAGGTGGGCACCTGGCAGGCACTCAACAAACATTTGCTTCTAGCTGGAGTCTAAAAAAAAAAAATTCCGAATGCATTTATTGTAAAAATCATGTCCAGCTCCTCCCCCCATCTTGCACCCAATGCCCTCCCCAGAGCAGGGGCCACAGCTTCTCCTAAAGCACTTCGCTACCTTTGGTGCTCTGACTTCAAGACCACAATGAATATGCGTTTTCTTCCGTTGCCACCTTTCACGGTCACCTTAAAGAAGGGCACAAAACTGAACAACACACAAACCACATGTAAAATGCCCAATCTTACCCACAATTTAAAAACTGCAAACTAAAACCCATACTGAAGAAATACTATTTTTTTAACCTATCAGACAGGCAAACAAACAAAAAAAAGCTTGATAAAAATCTACCAGTACAACTGTGAGGAGACATGATTTACACCCTGTGGCCACGAGCATGAATTGCACCAACTCTCTGACGGTGATTTGGTAATACCTCCCAGAGCTCAGACCACTCACATCTTTCACCCAGAGATTTCACTCCTAGACACTCCCCTGACTACACATTCCCATAAGCAACCACCCACGCCAGCAGACTCCTGGCAGTACTGAAAACTAGAAGCAACCCAAATGTCCGTGAATGTCAGACAGGTAAAAGGGAGCACTCACACACAGGACCACCGAACCACTTACCAAAAAGATCTGTGAGCTCAGCGTCAACCAAAATGGAGAAACACTACCAAAATGAAGAAACAGCAGCAAGGGGATACACACACACACACATTTAAATATATGCTTCCATCGCCACAGAGTACAGAGCTGGAGAAGAGCAAGGGAACCAGACAGAAGGCCAGGCGGGCAGGGGAGGGGTGGCGGAGAAGACTGATTTCCACTGAAAACCCTCTAGCTGTTTGGTTTATTTCTTAGCCAAACAGAGCTGGAGGAGGCCTGCAGCCCCTCTGCTTCAGCGGACACGCCAGGGTGTTGTGCTGAGCTGGGCTGCCTGCACACACAGCACAGATACTAGGGAGGCCAATGACTCCAACAACTCCTGGGACAGAGTCACCAATTAATGCCCTCCAAAAAGGCCAGGCAGCTGGGCATCCTCCTCCAGGCCCGGGGTCAGCTCTCCAAGGGCTGCTTTGCTGGCAGGTCGGATGCCCATATTTGCTGGTACTGCCTTGGCTGAGTGTTTTTGTCACCATGCATATATCTGGTCAACTTGGATGAGTTATTTATACATGGCTGACCTTTGTCATGTTGCTTAAAAATGTCTGTCTAGTTGGGCTATTTTTGAGGTTAAAAAAGAAATATCTTAGAAATCTGTGATTTTTAAGTTACATCTAAGATGATATAACCTTTACAGCTGATATAGTCATTTGTAAATAGTTCTAATTTGGTATAGTTTTAGATTTGATTTAAGGCATTTAGCTGGGCCTGGGCTGCATTTTAGTGTGTGGTCTGGATGCAGGCAGTGAGGACAGAAACACGCTGCATTCCCCACCCCTCTGTGTCTGGGGCTCTGATTTGTAGACTCTGGAAGGAAGGGCTTCTGCTCTGTGCCTGCCCCCCAGCTGTCATCAGACTGGGTCTCCCTACTCCCTCTTCCCCATACATTTTATTGCTCCCAAACTTGAAAACCCACTTCTCTAGCTTCAAGAGAAATTATGTCCCTATTTCATTGAATTACACTAACTGTTTACTTCAATTAGGAGAAAACAGCTGTCTTTATAATATTTAATACTCCATCCAGGAAGAGTCTGTCTTTCAAATCTGATACTTCTTAGACAATGCATGGTGGTGTCTCTAATCACACACACTTCCTGAGCCTCCGGATCCTTGAGCTGTGGACACAAGTCCTTGCTGGACTCCCATTCTTCACAGTTATCTCTCTGCACATCCTGACTGAGCACCTATTGTATACCTGCCTGGCCAGGGGACAAGGATCAAGGAAGTGCCCCCACCTCCACATTCTTCCAGCAGAGAGGAGGACAGAGTCAAGCTAAATGAGAACAACAGCAAGTGATCTGGAGACTAGCATTAAGTGGGAAGAAGACAAGGCAAGAAGTGGGAAGAAGAGGCAAGCAGGGGGTGAATTTTGGAGGAGGTGATGAAGGAGGGCTTCGGAGAAGAGGCGGTTGCTAGGGAGAGGAAGGTGGAGTGTGCCCACCCACATGCACAAGGGGCTGCTTGCCTGTACAGGTGGGGTGGGGTGGGGGGGCTGTCCTCAGGTGCAGCAGGGACCTGGGCTGCTTGTGTCTGAGGAAGGGAGATGGGGTCAGAGTCTCAGAGCCACAGTGGGCAGGAAATAGTGGGGGGCAGGAGGGAGAGAGGAGGGAGTGAAGTGGGGGAAGAAGGGGGCGGGAAGGTGAGAGGAGGCTAGGCACGGAGGGACCACACCCATTGGATCAAAGATCCAGGAGGATGGAGGAAGGGTTATAATGGCCCTGAGGTCTGGGGTGTGGCAAGGCCCAGGGTGTCAGGCTGCAGCAGGACTCAGGTAAGGCCTGAAAAGCGGCAGCTCTGTGTGCTTATGGCGGGATGGGGAGTGGGGCAGAGGCGGAGCAAAGGCGGGCCAGGGAGGTGGCGAGGCAGGGGTTTGGGGGGAGGTGGGTGGTGGTGGGGACTG
>SJYC01049165.1:0-12790 GCA_006408675.1 Madoqua kirkii
TGTGTGGGCAAAGTTGCTCAGTTTTTACTGTCTGAAAAGTCTTTGTTTTGCCGTCTTTAGTGGGATTCTAGGGTGACAGCTGTCTTCCCTCAGCCAAGACAGATACTGTCTGCCTGTCTCAGGCTCCCCACTGTGGCTGGTGAGAAGTCCAGTATTCCTCAGGCACATCTCTTTGAGGGTAACTTGTATACTCCCTCTGCCAGTTTTCAAAACAATCTCATCACCTCTGGTGCTTTGTTAGGACTGATCCAGGTGTGGGTTTCCTTTAATTATTTGGATTGGGATTTGATAGACTTCCTGGGGTTGAAATTAGTATCTTGCCATATTGCTTCAGCCCCATCCCTTCAAATGTGGCCACTGCCCATCTTCTCTCTCCTGCTAAAGCTCTGACCAACATGAGTCAGACGTTCTTACTCTAGTTGCCAGGCTCCTGACCTGTTTTTCTTTCTTTTCTATTTCTTCTTCTTTTTTTAAATCTGTGTGTCTCTGGCTAATTTACTCATATATAACATCATTTCATGAATTCTGTAGTACATACCCTGCTGTTAAGCTCATCCACTGAACTTTTGTTTCAGTAATTTTAAATTCAGTAATTACAATTTTTCATTTATTAGACCTCTATTTGGTTTTTTTTTTAAAGTCTGCTTGGTCTTTCTTTATATTTCCTTGCTTCTTAATGTATTTTCTTGCTGATGTTTTACTTCATTATGAAATAGTTACTTATACCCGGACATCCCAGGTCTGCTTCTGCTGGTCTCGTGCCTGGTGCCTTGCACCCTGTGTTTGTGATCTTATTTTTCATAGGAATCTGCTCTGCGCAAATTTTCTATGGCCTGGGATAAAGGTGATTCCCCCTGAAGTGAGCTGCCACTTGCTGTTCCTAGTTCTTGGGGATGCCACCAGCTCACAATCACTTGAAATGAAAGTTCTAGACACCCAAGGGTTAACTGGGACGAAACCATGAGGACTGACTCTTGGTGGCAAATTATTAACATATGTAACAATCTTCCCTTTGTCACTCAGTGCCAGATCACGTCCTCACGTCCCTGGCCTCTGATGGTGGTGGGGGTCAACCTGTCCACCTGCACAAGGAGACTATGGTCCTTGGAGTTTCAGCTTTGGGAGGTGGGGGGGATTGCGCCATCACATTCCTGCCCTAGGTGGGCCTGGGTTTCATCACCATCACCTGTTTTCTGAAGCCAGAGAGGTAACAATACCAGATTTCGCGCCCACCCAGGCTGGAGTCCCCTGTCGCAGTCTCAGGTTGCTCCTCTCAGGCTTTGCTTGAGACTTCTTTACCTTCTTGCTATTTACTGATGCCTCATAAGAGTGTCTTTACTTTTTATTCCGCAGTTTTAATTGTTCTCAGTGACAGTGTTAATCCAGCTACCCAGCCTGCTACATTATGAGAAATGGAAGTCTGGGGTTTTATAGTCAACTAAAACATGTAAATGTGAGACAAATAAAAATACTCTGTCACACAGAGGCCTCAAAGTTTCCTATATAAAAATTCTCTTTTATAATTACCCTGGAAGAAGAAAAATACATCTAAGAGGTTACTATGAGAGAGCTGGAAAGCAAGTATGGATAAATTATAAAGGACTTAGTCAAATTCACTTTTGTTTAAAAGACAATCACCTCCTGCCCAACAGCTAATGCTTTCATTGATATCAGTAGAAAATTAGGAAAATATAGAGTTGATACATTTAAGAAATGGATGGGTAAAATGAAAATAAATGGAATCTCAGTCACTGAGGAAGAATAAGCATAGAGAATGTAACTTAAAAACAGGCAGAAGGCAATGGAAACATGATCTCCCAGATGAGACTGGAGGAAATAAAGAGTTTTAAAAGCACGCTAAAGACAAAACACAAACTAAGCTGTTGGAGGACAGCGCTGATACAGGAGCATGGTAACGAAGTGCAGGAGACACTGAACAGAAACAGGCTTTCAGACGGAGGGAAAGGAATCACAAGAGGGCATCACGCTTTCTACAAGCGGGTGCCGCTGGCAGAAGCAGGCACGTCAGTTACTGTAGCTGGAGCAAAACTATATTGCAGGAGAGCTGACACCATGGTGACCTTAGTCTCTAACCAAAATGCAAATACGTTAGGAACCACTAACTAGGACTTCCCTGTTGGTCCAGTAGTTAGTATCCGCCGGCCAATGCAGGGGACACTGGTTCAATCTCTGGTCTGGGAAGATTTTACATGCCTCAGGGCAACTAAGCCTGTGTGCCACAACTACTGAGCCTGTGTGTAACTACTGGAGTCAGCATGTCCGGGTGGGAGGGGGAAGAAGCTGAGCTTCATGAAAGTGGGCAAAGATAAGTCAAGGCTAAACTTACTTAAAAACCACCAACAAGAAAACTGCTAGACAGGACAGGACAATGTCCCTGGTCTCTTTTCCTACACACATCTCCTACAAATACTTGGTAGAGGAAAAATTACCTCCTTTAAAGATGAGGGGGAATAAAGGTACAAAAGTGCTATGAGAAGAAAGGAGGAAGGAAACCAGCAAAAATGGCAATGAACATTTACCAAAAACTTCCAACAGAATCAATGAAAAGTACAGCAAAAACGTTCCTGAATTTAAAATGTACTGAATGGCTTCTCTGATAGTTCAGTGGTAAAGAATCTGCTTGCCAGTGCAGGAGACACAGGTTCCAACCTTGGTCCAGGAAGATCCCACAGGCCTTGGAGCAACAAAGCCCACACACACTTCTATCAAGCCTGTGCTCTGGAACCCAGGAGCTCGACTACCGAAGCCCGTGCACCCTAGAGCCTGTGCTCTGCAGTAAGTGTGTGCAATGAGAAGCAACCACAAAAACAATCCAGGCACTCAACTGGAGAATAGTCCCAGCTTGCTGCAACTAAGAGAAAAGCCCATGCAGCAACGAAGACCCAGCATGGCCAAAATAAATAAATAAAATTATATATATATATATAAGACAGTATGGCTTTAAAAATATATATGCTGAAGCAGCAGCTTCTCAGATTTATGAGCTTGGGCAGGAGATGTGAGGAGAACAGACCACTCTGCATCGGAGGAGACTACTTGAAGGCAAGGCAGAACTCAGACTAATAGGAGGACTCGGCTCCTTCTGGATGTAGGACCCAAGATTAACAAATCCTGAGAAGAGTCACATAGAGTTTTGGGGCTGGGACTAAAGGCTGTACAGGAAAAGTGAAAAATAAATAAGAGAGAATTACCAGGAAAACTCTAAGAAGCATAATTGGAGAGTCAAAGTCAGCAGACATTATGAGGGACCAGGAAGCGGTAACAATTCAAACAGCACTACATGTGGACAGACTGAGACCAATGAACCCTGGGAAAGAACAGGAGTCCAGCGACTCAAGCACACAGAAAACATTTAATGTTATAGTGAAAGCAGGGTTTCAAACAAGTGGGGAAACATGACTTACTCAGTAACTGGCAGAGGTGGGGGAAGATATCTGAATTGCCACCTGGGGTTAAAAAAGTTTGGTTCCTATTTCATAACCTACAAGTGTGATAAAATTCCAAATGGATCATGGATTTAGATATGAAAAAAGGAAACCGTAACTGTGTTAGAAGAAATCATGGCAGAATAATCTTTCATCTTGGAATGGAAAAGACCTAGGTACAGCAAAAAACCCAGAAAGGATTAAAAGCAAGAACATAAGTGAGACTACATTTTTTAAAATGTGCATGACAAAAAGCCACCATAGGCAAAGTAAAAGAACAAATGAAAAACTGTAGAAAATATTTGCAATTTATGTCTCAGAAAAGTCTAACTTCCATTAAATATAATGAGCTCATACAAATCAATAAGAAAAAGATTATAAACCCAATAAACCAATGAGCAGAGAGCTGAAGAAAAGGAGAAGACATAATTCAAACATGTGAAAAGATGCACAACCTACTAACAGGTAAAATACAAAGTAAAACGATACCTATCAGACTGGCAAAGATCACAGTTCGATGACGCTGCTGGAGAGGGTCTAGAGAAAGACACCCTTTCAGCCTTTGCTGGGTGGGTGTGAACTGCTACTGTCTGATGGAGCCCAACTAACAATATCTTCCCAAACTAGACAGGCACATGTGGTGGTGGTGGTTTAGCTGCTAAGTTGTGTCTGACTCTTGTGACCCCATGCGCTGCAGCCTGCCAGGCTCCTCTGTCCACGGGATTTCCCAGGCAAGAATACTGGATCCCCTGGATCCCTTCTCCAGGGGATCTTCCCAACCCAGGGATCAAACCTATGTCTCCTGCATTGGCAGGCAGATTCTTTACTGCTGAGCCACCAGGGAACCCAGAAATGCACATAACCTTTGGACAGAACAAACCCCTCTCTGGGAATTTACATTTATATTTTAATTCATGCATTATAGCATGTACAAGCTAATTCACTGTAACATTATTTGTAATGGCAAAAGATCAGGAATAACCTAAAATGCCCACTGGCACACTGGGCACAGTGGGAGGCAGTCACGCATTAAGGCTGAGAATGAGGATGTTAGCTGCATACTGATCTGCCATGGGCTCCAAGCTCACTCTCCCTAACCTGGTCTTCAAACAGCCTCCCCTTCACCCACCATGCTTGCTACACCTTGGTCTCACACAGTTCCCCCAAAGGTGGTGGCCCCTCAGATGAATTTTCTTGATTACCTCACAGTGACATTAGCGGGAGCAAGTTTTCCAGGGGACTGAAGACATACTCTTCATGGGCTGCCCCGGCCTCCTGAGGCTGAGCAGAACACTTGCCCTCCCTAGAGTCACACACTGACCACACTGCACCCACCTCTTGCGGGCTGAGGGTCCTTGTGACCCGTGGTCTCCACTCAGTGGATGCAGTAATGTGGTTAGCTGGACGTGAGCCTGGGAGACACACGCCTTCCCTGGGGGACGCTCAGGCACCAGGTAAAAAAGAGGACAGAATTGCTGTTCTCATGGCCAGTATCTGGAATGACAGAGTAGTGGTCTACCTGGAGGTGAGTCATCCTGGGAAGTGAGGCCAGAAGGGCTGGATCCCAGGTCCAACAACTTCCATGTGTCCTGGAGGGAACTGCTGGCAAGTGACGAGGACGTTCGGGTGTGGTGGTCAGTTTTCTCCTGGAATTCTTGAGCCAGGCGTGGCTTTGGGGACCGATTTTCTTTCTGAGGAGCTGATCTGCAAGTCACTGTGAAGCTCCTGTGCTGTCTCTGTGAAAGAGAGTAAAGAGAATTATCCTTGAAAGCCACCCTCTCTCCCTGCCCTCCCGGGGTGATAAGACAGTGAACCTGGCCCGAGAGCTCTGGACATTCAAAGATGGAACATGGGAAATTCCCTGGCTGTCCAGTGGTTAGGACTCCTGACTTTTACTGCCAAGGGCCTGGGTTCAATCTCTAGTCAGGGAACTAAGACCCCACGAGCCATGTCGTGTGGCCAACCTCCCCGCCAAAGAAACAGGACCGTGAGGGAGGTGGGCCTGGAAATCAGGGCCAGGGCCCTGTGGTGAAGACACTCAGGCAGCGGTCACTCTCTGTGACACTAAGTGCTCCAGTTCTGGGTGCTTCCCAAGCAGGGATGTGGGCCGCATGAAGAGCTGGCCCTGGTGGGTCCTGCGTACCAGTCCTGGACCTGCCGTGCAGCCCGGCTGAGCATCCTTTCTGCAGACTGTCTGTGCCAGGCGGGCTTGGCTCTTTCCTGAGCATTCGGAGAAACATTCTTTCTTTGCTTTCCTAGGGTCCTGTGGTGGAAATTTAATACAAGAAACTCAGTGTTTGTGGGGCTTTGATGGGCTGTGTTACTGAGTTCTCAGTGTTTGTGGGGCTTTGATGGGGTGTATTTTTCCCTCAGGATTAGGAAGAAACACCTTCCCCACATTTCTGATATTAGGGAGTTGGCTCTGTGATGAGCCAAAAGTGGAGAACGTGCTTGTGCTTCCACCAGCCAGTACGAACTTAACAGGCCTCGAGACGGTGATCCAAGTACCTTTCCAAGTACCTGACAGGCACATAGCCTTCCTGTGGTGCCCGCCAGGCACAGGTGAGGGGCCCTGCAGCTCTCTTTTGTGGCACATCCTCAATGCACAGCTGAGGCCACTCTGGCCCCCTGTGGCCTGAACACTCACATCTGCCCTCTGAGGGGAGGCCTGTGGAAAAGCAGTTGGGAGGAGGAGCTGAGGAGACCCCAAGCCCCGGACTGTGCAGAGGGCCACCTGCGGGGGCCGCTTCTCCTGCTCAAGCTTACATTTGGATTGTGAGCTGAGTAATGCATGTGTATCTTTTGGTTTTAACTTTCAGAGTCTGGGTGGCAGTGATAGTGAGCAACTTTCTCATGTTTGTTGACTGACTCAACGAGTTTCTTCTTCAATGGCTTCTGAATGTTGCATATGTGTGTGCTCAGTTGCTTAGTCATATCCGACTCTTTGTGACCCGACCTTATGGACTGCAGCCCGCCAGGCTCCTCTGTCCATGGGATTCTCCAGGCAAGAATACTGGAGTGGGTTGCCATTTCCTCCTTCAGGGGATCTTCCCGACCCAGGGACCGAACCAGTGTCTCCTGCATTTGCAGGTGGATTCTTTACCACTGAGCTGCCTGGGAAGGCGCTTCTGATTCTTATCCTTTGCTTATTTTTCTACTGGCTATCTGTCTTTTTCTTCTTGAACTATAGGCATTCTTTTCTGTATGTTCTTCCTGTTTCTTCCTACACAGCACCATTTACTATTGGAAGTAAAGAGGAACCAAAAAAAGAAGATCTCAAAGAGGTTTCCTTTCTCAAATTTTAAGATGAATTATTTCACTGGATGTAATGAATAGCTTTATAGTTTGAAAGAGATTGATAAAGTTTAATAAACTACTTAATTTACTAGAAAGAAATGGAGGTCTAGATAAGAGTATATGTGTTTCACCACAGAGGGTAGCAGGCACATTTATTTGATGATTTGGGAGAGATTTCCTCTAATAACACACTATTTAGAGACTTAAGTGATTAATGCAGATGACTTGAAAGGTACAAGCAGCTCAGACAGGCAGCTACTTCGATGCTTTAATACCACTTTCCACGAATGGCAAAGAGGGAAGGACTCTGAGTGTCTGTGTGCACATGCACACACATGACAGGAGTCTGGAACAAAGCCTGTCGGGTTCCAGGAGACCTGTCCAGGTGAGGCCCAGCCCAGGGTGCCTAGGCCTCAGTGATCCTCCATTTCTTTTTTCTATGCTCTTTCCTTCTTCCCAAATACATCCTCCACAGGCTTTTTGTCAGTGGAGGAGTCTGCTGGTGGAAAACACTGTGCTTCCTAGGCCCCTCTCAGAGGCAGCCCTTCTGTTTCTCAGGCCAGTGTCTCCTGGTCTGGCACACTGCCTCCCTAGGCTTCTCTGTCCCCTCGACCCATTCCTGACTGACCTTGTGCTGGTGACTCAGAACCCCTGCACTTTGCTGAAGACTTCTTCCTCAAACTCCACATCTAGATGTGCAAGCTCAGAATGAATGTAGGCATGGGAATGTAAAGGATCATCTCATATCTAAGTCCATCCATCAAATCTCCACCCCCAGCTGCTGCCCAGGCCTCAAACTCTTTAGGGAATCCTGACTTGCACGGCGCCCTCCCAGCTCCCACCCATTATGATCCAGCCACCATCCCAGCCTCACTCCTCCTTACCAGCCCCTCCTCCCACCCTCCCCCACCTGCGCCTCTTGCCCAGGATGGAGCTTGTCACTAAGAGCCACACGTCATCTCATGGCGTAACAGGCCATCCATCTGTTACTTTACTATTTATTTTAAATAAACAAAAAAGACAAACTACACAGTGTACAAGTCATCCAACAGATAAGGATTAGTATATACAAAAAAAGTACAAACACTCGAGTAGAAAATCAGCATAAAACATACATGCATAAATAACCCACAAAAGAAGAAATACAAATGGCTGATGAACAGATTAAAAATTTGAACATGGAGAAGGAAATGGCACCCCACTCCAGTACTCTTGCCTGGAGAATCCCATGGAGGGAGGAGCCTGGTGGGCTACAGTCTACGGGGTCGCAAAGAGTCAGACATGACTGAGCGATTTCAGCTCACTATACCATGTAGAAGAGAAAATTACTCAAAATTGATTAAAAGATAATCAGAAAATATATTAAAAAAAAATAAAAATTTGAACACTCTCAGGATATAAGAAATGTTTAAGATGCATTTTAAACCTCTTATATTGGTAAAGACTTAGAAAAAAATACCTAGGTAGGTAAAGATATATAATAAAATACATATATGATATACTTTATAACTTTGAAAAACTAAGATCATGGCATTTGGTCCCATCACTTCATGGCAAATAGATGGGGAAACAGTGGAAACAGTGACAGACTTCATTTTTGGGGGCTCCAAATCACTGCAGATGGTGACTGCAGCCATGAAATTAAAACATGTTTGCTCCTTGGAAGAAAAGTTATGAACAACCTAGACAGCATATTAAAAAGCAGAGACATTACTTTGCCAACAAAGGTCTGTCTAGTCAAAAGCTAGGGCTTTTCCAGTAGTCACGTGTGGATGTGAGAGCTGGACTATAAAGAAAGCTGAGCGCCAAAGAATTGATGTTTTTGAACTGTGGTGTTGGAGAAGACTCTTGAGTCCCTTGAACTGCAAGGAGATCCAATCAGTCCATCCTAAAGGAAAGCAGGACTGAGTATTCACTGGAAGGACTAATGCTGAAGCTGAAACTCCAATACTTTGGCACCTTGATGCGAAGAACTGACTCATTTGAAAAGACTCTGATGCTGGGAAAGATTGAAGGCAGGAAGAGAAGGGGACAGAGGATGAGATGGTTGGACAGCACCACCAACTTGATGGACATGAGTCTGAGTAAACTCTGGGAGTTGGTGATGGACAGGGAGGCCTGGCGTGCTGCAGTTCATGGGGTCACAAAGAGTCGGACACGACTGAGTGACTGAACTGAACTGAATACACTGATAAGTTACTGCTAACTATGCTGAAGTGCTGAAAACTAGAAGCTTTTAAAATTGTGTTCACCGTATTCTAAAGTTTCTGTTATGAAAATGCAGTATTTGAACAATTAGTAAAAAGTTTATTAAAAAAAAAAAGTTTCTTAGATAAAGGACTGTTACCTGAGTTGTGAGGCAGGGTTGCCATTGTCCCAAGCATACATCAGGAGCCTCACCTGAGCCCTGCGCCTCAGGGGTGTGGAAGGGGTGATGAGGCGGCTTCCCTATAAATGAAATGAGGGAGAGGGAGTTTATCTGCTGTGTGCATGTCACTTGGGTTCCTCCCATGCTGAAAACAAATACTCAAGAAGAACAGCATGTGCATCTTTAAAACCAAAGTCACTTCTCTTTTAAGAGAATTTGGGTGGGGGTGGTGAATGGACACGTGTGAACTGTGCAACACATGCCAGCATTTCAGCAGACTCTAGAACACACAGAAACATTCCACAAATGCACGTACCCTGACACAGCTTCTCAGAGTGGCAGACACGAGCACATCCATTAACAGACCCAAAGACATACCCTCTCTGCAGCATGGAAAAATAAGAAGCAAAAGTTTACATGTGTATGCTCGAGGATTATTCTTATAATCAATGCTTCAGCAGTCTGCCTTAATAAGATATGACCTAGGCATCAAATGAACATACATTTGTTAACTCAGTTTGGGTTAGGTTACCTCAAAACCTTAGAAATTTATCTTTAAGCTGACATACTACAAGAGGGAAATTACCATTGAAATAAGTTTTTCAGAATAATGAATTAATTTGGTTAAATACAAGGTTATTGAGGACCCCAACTTTTTTTTTGTTTTTTCTTTTGGTGTGTGTGTGTGTGTGATTTATGTGAAAATTAATCATGGGATCTTCACTAAAATGGAGTTAGGAGGCCAGAAGGGGAGCTCTTACAGAAGAGACCACCTTGCATCTCTGCAAGGAAGTAACACCACTGGCAGCTAAAGGAAGATTTTATCCCTGCCTAGCAATGGCCCAGCCAATAAAAGCCACTGTGCTTTGAAGTTCTAGTTTGTTCCAATGGACTCTGTTTTTAACAGCTCCTCCCAACTTCCCCTTCTCTATAAAAGGTTCCCCTCCTTTGCCTCAACATCCTTGCAGTGGTTCATTGTAGTTTCATATCCCAAATTGCAATTCTTTGCTGCTCCTAAATCAATTTTTTTGGCGGGTAAAATTACTGGTTGTTTTACTGTTTTTGGTTAATAACTACTGCTATTTACAATGTTGGAAACTGAAGCAGAGAAATTTTTCAAAAGCTTATTTCCCCATTCATTTAAAGATAACTACGATGGACATATTGCGTGTTATTAACATCTGAGTAGTTATGAAATTAGTTTTGCCACCATGGTCCTTCTGAGATAAGGCCTAAAGTAATGCATGTTTTTTCCAGGTGATAATAAGACATATGAAGAACAATATTTAGAAATGAATATACTTTCCTTAGTTTATAATACCTAAGTTTAAAGGCTATCAATTCTGAAGTTACAGAAATGGGTAACAAGCCAATGAAAAGATGCTCAACAACATTAGTCTTTAAAGACACGCAAAATCAAAATCACAATAAGATACTACTTTGCACTTACTATGATGGCTAAAATAAAAAAGACAGAGGACCTTCTCTGGTGGTCCAGTGGTTAAGAATCTGTGCTTCCACTGTAGAGGGCACGGGATCAATCCCTGGTCAGGGAAGTTCCATATGCTGAAGGTACAGCCAAAAAAAAACTCCACAAAAACAAAAAGATAGGAAGTAAGTGTTGTTGAGGATGTGGAAAATCAGAACTTCATGTATTACTGGTAGGAAAGCAAGATGCAGCTACAGTCAAAAACAGTTTGGTGGCTTCTCAATGAGTTAAACATTGAATTACCGTGTCACTGCAGCAATTCCATTTCTGGGTATGTATCTAAAGAACTGAGAACAAGTCTAAACAAAAACTTGTACAAGAATTTTCATAGCAGTATTATTCACAATAACCAAAAGACAGAAAAAAGCCCACCCCAAATGTCTATTACTAATGAATGGATAAACAGTATAGTCTGTCTACACAGGGAATATTATTCAGCCATAAAAAGGAATGAAGCACGGATACACACTACAATGTGATCAAACCTCAAAAACATTATATTCAGTGAAAGAAGCCAGACATAGAATGTTACATGATGCATGCTTCTATTTACATAAAATGTTTGCTGCTGCTGCTGCTGCTGCTAAGTCGGTTCAGTCGTGTCTGACTCTGTGCGACCCCATAGATAGCAGCCCACCAGGCTCCACCATCCCTGGGATTCTCCAGGCAAGAACACTGGAGTGGGTTGCCATTTCCTTCTCCAATGCATGAAAGTGAAAAGTGAAAGTGAAGTCACTGAGTCGTGTCCAACTCTCAGCGACCCCACGGACTGCAGCCTACCAGGCTCCTCCATCCGTGGGATTTTCCAGGCAAGAGTACTAGAAGACCAGAATAGTTTTCTTTGCTTTATGTTGACTTTATTATGTTTCATTATTAAAAACAAATAAACAAAGCTACCTCCCTTATAGGAGAGCTAAAGTTCTTTACAATGACATTAACTTTTGTGTTTATTTTTAAATGCTTATTGTCACTTTCATCTGAGTAGACAAATACTATTGTTTCCCAGGCATCCATGATCCTATTTTAGTGTTCAAATCTCCTGATAGCCTTTTGATAATTTTCCTTTTCAAACTGAATCCTAGGGGTAAAAATGAGATAAAAATTCCAGGATACTCTTTTCACCTAAAATTATCTTTGTGCCTTGGGAAAATCACAGATTTGTTCTTATAATAGAAGTGTCAGAAATAATTAGGTTTATTTGAAGTATTATTATCCATGAGTTTCATGAGAAGAATTGCTGAGTCTGAAGAAATGTTCAGCCAATCCCATTTTATATTTGTTGGTAAAATGTTGTTCATATCATGTCTTTGAGGAACTTTCTAGAGATCTGTCAGGGTCCTGGGTGCCTGTCAGGTTTTTCTTCATCAGAGTCCTAAAGTGTCTGCCCAGTGCCATGAGGGAACAGGGGCATAGAGCTTAAAAGTTGGTAGACTCAGCCACTGTTTTAAATATTTACTTGGTCACAACCTTACTTCTTTAACTTGAATCCAGCGTTTTGGAAGCCAGGAGTTTGCAGCTGTGCCTTCACATCTCGTAGTTAATACACAGATGGTCAGGACCTGCCCCACAACTCCTGACTCTCTGCTTGATATTCTTGGTATATTCATGGTACATTATGTTTCAGGATTATTTTGTGTTATATCGCAGGAATTTTCTCTCTATAAAAATTATGCTCACTGATTTTTAGAAATCAGATATAGTGTTCACAGTCTTCTTTAAAAACAGGCATAGACACCTTGCTGCTGCTGCTAAATCGCTTCAATAATGTCCGACCTTGTGCGACCCATAGATGGCAGCCCACTAGGCTCCCCCATCTTAGATTAACTTTATCTAAAACTTTTTTCGGGGTGTGGCTTTGTTTTGCATGGCACAGAAACAACCAAATATAACTTCTCAGCGGCACTTCTATTGTTATGAACTCCCATCAGGTCTTTCACTTTTGAAAATTATCAGTAGTATAAGTTCACCATGGCCATGTTATGTCTTTGTCATCCATGTGGACAAAAAAAAAATGTGGTCTGCCATTTCAATAAACAGAGAATATTGCCTGCCACCAAGCAATCAACTGCTGCAGCTGTCCCAAAAGTTCACCCTAACGGGATTCAGAATGGACAAAAACAGGATATTGGCCTTCAGATGCATATCAGAGGAACAGTTTCAACGGGCCCAGACTCTTGCATCTTCCCATAT
>SJYC01049166.1:0-115041 GCA_006408675.1 Madoqua kirkii
TCAACTGCTGCAGCTGTCCAAAAGTTCACCCTAACGGGATTCAGAATGGACAAAAACAGGATATTGGCCTTCAGATGCATATCAGAGGAACAGTTTCAACGGGCCCAGACTCTTGCATCTTCCCATATATAAAAAGGCACTAAAATCCTCGAGATATCTGGTTACTTTCGTGATTAATAGTAATCTTTTGATGTTTGGCTACATACATATTGTTTTAGCAAAAACTCCTTCATATCCTGTTCTCCTTGACCTCTCTGGAACAGTCTCTCAGAGCCCTCCGATAGGCTGCCTCCCTGGACTGTTGTGGTTCAGCTGTCAAGTCGTGTCCGACTCTTTCCAATGGACTGCAGCACATCAGGCTTCCCTATCCCTCACCATCTCCTGGAGTTTGCTGAAGTTCATGTCCATTGCATCAATGATGCAGTTCAATCATCTCATCCTCTATCGTCCTCCTCTCTTCCTGCTTTCAATATTTCCCAGAATTAGGGTCTTTTCCAATGAGCTGGCTGTTTGCACCAGGTGCCCAAAGTATTGAAGCTCAGCTTCAGCAACAGTAGACGGTAGTCCTCAGGAATATTCTTGAATAAAACTGAATTCTGCACTTTTAGATTGTGCATTTTCTCTTCAGTGAATAGCTACAAAGAGTTTGTTTTACTTTAATGAAAAGAAAAAAAGAAAAAAGAGAGGCCAGCACAGTGGGAAAACACTGTGTCATGGGCATTGCTTAGGCCACCGTGAGGCCATCCAGTGGCCTGACTCAGGATTTCCAGAACTCTAGTAAAGAAGCAGAGGGATTGTTGAGATTTCAGAACCAAGACGGAGTGGAATAAGGATTAATCACCTAGGACTGAAGGGACCGACGAGGGACAATGCCGCTGCTGCTGGGAACACTGTACATGTGACTTTAAAGCTCTTTCTAGATACACAAGGAACCCTTTCTCTTTCCCCTTAAGCTATTTGTGGTGGTGGTTTTAATCGCTAAGTCGTGTCTGACTCTTTGCAACCCCATGGACTGTAGCCCGCCAGGCTCCTCTGTCCATGGGGTTTCCCAGGCAAGAATACTGGAGTGGGTTGCCATTTCCTTTTCCAGGGGATCTTCCTGACCCAGGGATTGAACTTGTGTATCCTGTATCTCCTGAACTGGCAGGTGGATTCTTTACCACTGAGCCACCTGGGAAACCCTTAAGCTGTTTGTAGTCCATACAAATTTAGTGGCCTCTGGTTTTCTAAACTGAAATGAAACATTTCTAAGTGGTATCTTGGGTCTCTTAAGTCTGAGTTCTCCAGAACTTGTTAACTCTTGTTGAGTATTCTTCCTTTCCTGGTAATATAATCATTTGTGTAGGTTCAAAGGGAATCTTCTAGTTTCTACCTGGATTTGACTGGCAACATGGATTGCGTAGCCAAGGCCTTGCCTGGGTGGCCACAGGGAAGAATGATACTCATTCAGTCACCAGGACCCAGCATGTGTAAGGATCTGCAGTTCAGGGATCGAGGCTCACAAGGCCCTCCCAGGAAAACTGACAGGTGCCAGCCTCATAGGGGGATAAGGAAGTTCATCTCCTGGCAGATCCAGGAGCCTCAGGATATTCTGGAAACCTCGAGAAAAAAGGAATTTGCTTGAAATAATCCATCTGGTGAAACATGGTGGGTTCTTGGCTTCCTGGGCTCAGGACAACAAATAAGATGCTTTCAAAAGTCCAACCTGAAATCCTGACGGGAACTTCCAGCAAAGCAAACTCAAGAGGGCCAACATGATGGATTAACACTCTGACTGCACATATGGAAACAATCAGGCCAAATGAGACCAGCCTTGTTTCGTGATCAAGAATAATCTTTCAGAGGAATTTTATCAAAAGCTGAGAAACTAAAGGGAAAAAAACCCAACAACTATGGAAGCTGCATTGCCTACTGCACATCCTGAGGTGCCATCAGGGTCTTGCCTCTCCTGGTGCCTGAGTTACTCTGCAGCTCTGGAAGCCGCTGGACATGCAGACTATGCCTTGTCCCTTGGCTTTTGCATGGGCTCCCCCTCCTCCCTTTAGAGAAACCGGTTCTGCCTCTATTTGCAGTTCGATTCCTTCACTCCATATACATTGCTCTTTTGATTTTTCCTTGAATTGGTTATAACATTTGACTGGTTTCCTCACTGTTAAATGAACAGGGGAAAATTCTAAACATGCTGGCTTTCATATCTGTTTGAGAGTCACATCTTACTTCTCCCTGAAAATTACCTTTTAACACTTGTTAAAGAAATATTATAAAAATGTTATCAGATATCAGAAAGGACACTGAATAATAAGAACCTTGATGAGCTATAACTGGCATGAGCACTTCTGCTCTAAGTTACATGGTGTGAAAACTGATACAACACAGTGGTAAGGAAGGGAAGGAGAAACGGACAGAAATACAAGAACAGTGCAAGATTTTAACACAAAAATCATAGTTCTTGGCATTTCAGGTTGACGAGTATACAAAAGGTTAGAAGGAGTGTTAATCATTGTATTTAAGCTGAGGCGTCCCAGCACTGGAGCCTACAGGCTGTTGCGGGGGGCTGGGTCTTAGTGCTGGGGTGGTGGCTGGCCTCCAGGAGAGCTCACCCTGGTGAGTACCTCTACCACCAGTGTCCTTGTCCCCACAGAGAGCCACAGCAGCCTCCCACCTCCCCAGAGACCCTCCAAGACCAGCAGGATCACCTTGGGTGTTCTGCTCATTTGTTCATCCATATGAACCTAAAATCCAGTTTGTCCAGCTCCACGAAAAAATGTGTTAGAATTTTCATCTATTTGAGAACTGGATGTCCTCAAAAATGTGAACTCTAGTTCACAACTCTAGACATATTAGAGTATGGATATAATATCAGTGGAAATACTATACCTCTGTTTATCCAGGTCGTCTTCAGCATCTTTAATAAAGCTGTATTTTTTTTTCCAAAAAGGCTGCTTAATAGAACACAATCAAAAGTAGACTTCAATTCTCTTTTCAGTTTTGAAACTCTCTCTTGTGAAAATTAACCAAGGTTAACTCAACAGTGGAAACAGTATCAGACTTTATTTTTGGGGGCTCCAAAATCATCGCAGATGGTGATTGCAGCCATGAAATTAAAAGATGCTTACTCCTTGGAAGGAAAGTTATGACCAACCTAATAGCATATTCAAAAGCAGAGACATTACTTTGTCTGTCTAGTCAAGGCTATGATTTTTCCAGTAGTCATGTATGGATGTGAGAGTTGGACTGTGAGGAAAGCTGAGCCCCAAAGAATTGATGCTTTTGAACTATGCTGTTGGAGAAGACTCTTGAGAATCCCTTAGACTGCAAGGAGATCCCACCAGTCCATTCTAAAGGAGATTAGCCCTGGGTGTTCTTTGGAAGGAATGATGCTAAAGCTGAAACTCCAGTACTTTGGCCACCTCATGAGAAGAGTTGACTCACTGGAAAAGACTCTGATGCTGGGAAGGATTGGGGGCAGGAGAAGGGGATGACCGAGGATGAGATGGCTGGATGGCATCACGGACTCGATGGAAGTTGAGTTTGAGTGAACTCCAGGAGTTGGTGATGGACAGGGAGGCCTGGCGTGCTGCCATTCATGGGGTCCCAAAGAGTCGGACATGACTGAGCGAGTGAACTGAACTGAACTCACTAAGACAGGAGTCAGGAGGCCAGAAGCGGAGCCCTTATTCATACCTCACTCATGTAAATACAGATCCTAACAGAAGAGACTACTTTGGATCTCCAGACGGAAATGACATTGCCTTACTGCCACAAGGAGAAGGAAGATACTCTCTTTGCCTGGCAGCAGCCCAGACAATGAGAGATCATTACAGTTCAGCCAATGAAAAACACTACACTTTGAAACTCCCAGTTTCCTCCAAAGGACTCTGTAACAGCTCCCCACAATGTCCACTACTCCTCTATAAAAAGATTTTCTCTCTTTTGCTTTATTTGACTTGTATGTCAAGACGCAACAGTTAGAACCAGACTTGGACTATTTGCTTTACAAGACTATGCAGGTCAAGAAGCAACAAACAGTTAGAACTGAATATGGAACAACAAACTGGTTCCAAATCGGGAAAGAAGCACGTCAAGGCTGTATATTGTCACCTTGCTCATTTAACCTATATGCAGAGTACATCATATGAAATGCCGGACTGGATGAAGCACAAGCTGGAATTACGATTGCAGGGAGAAATATCAATAACCTCAGATATGCAGACGACACCATCCTTATGGCAGAAAGTGAAGAGAAACTAAAGAATCTTTTGATGAAAATGAAAGGAAAGAGTATCCTACCACTGCCACCAAAAAAACAAAAGAGTGAAAAAGCTGGTTTAAAACTCAACATTCAAAAAACAAAGATCATGGCCTTCAGTCCCATCACTTCATTGCAAATAGACAGGGAAACAATGGGAACAGGGACAGACATTATTTTCTTGGGCCCCAGACTCACTGTAGATGGTGACTGCAGGCATGAAATTTAAAGACGCTTACTCCTCGGAAGAAAAGCTATGACCAACCTAGATGGCATATTAAAAAGCAGAGATATTACTTTGCCAACATAGGTCTGTTTAGTCGAAGCTAGGGCTTTTCCAGTAGTCATGTATGGATGTGAGAGCTGGACTATAAAGAAAGTTGAGTGCCAAAGAATTGATGTTTTTGAACTATGGTGTTGGAGAAGACTCTTGAGAGTCCTTGGACAGCAAGGAGATCCAACCAATCCATCCTAAAGGAAATCAGTCCTGAATATTCATTGGAAGGACTGATGCTTTGGCTGAAGCTCCAATACTTTGGCCACCTGATGCGAAGAACTGACTCACTGGAAAAGACCCTGACGCTGGGAAAGATTGAAGGCAAGAGAAGAAGGGAGCGATAGAGGATGAGATGGTTGGATGGCTTCACTGACTCGATGGACATGAGTTTGAGGAAACTCTGGGAGTTGGTGATGGACAGGGAAGCCTGGTGTGCTGCAGTCCATGGGGTCACAAACAGTTGGACACAACTGAGAGTGAACTCACTGACTTGCATGTGGTTCACCACAGTTGTATGTCCCAAATTGGAATTCTTTGTTGCTCCTGAATAAACTCATTTTGCTGACAAAAAATAAGTTTTAGGTTAACATTGGAGGTCCTACCAAGATCCACAGCAGACTCCTGACAACCCTGGGGCTGGTGAGCAAAAGGGTGTGTACTCTCTAAGTCTACAGGACTCACTATTTTTCTAGTCACCCCTGGAGTTTAAGGGGAAGGTTTTCTCCTGGATTGGAGCTCCACTCTTAGTGAGTGCATTTAGAACTCTCAAAAGCTTTATCTGGGATATGTTTAAAGGCTTTACCCTTTTTGTTAAGGCTTTGCTTTGTCTGTGAGCACTCATTTGGCACTTCAGCCTTACTTGAAATCAGGCTGTCCCAACTGGAAATGTGCTGGCCTTCGGTCCAATTCCTTTTGGAATTGGGCTGTTCCTATTTGGAATTGTGCCATTCGGCCTTTGGCCTGATTCTTTTGGGATCAAGCTGTCCCAACTGGAACTGTGCTGCTATTTGGCCTGCAGGCTGTTTAAGAATTGCTCCCTTTGATTTAGAGAGAGAAATAAAAAAAGAAAGAAACCTCCAGAAAACGGGATCCCAGTTATCTAAACTGTCTTGAGGGTACCCCACATTTAAAGACCCTGTCTGATTTTATGTTTAAAAACCACAGTCCCTTCTCATGCACGTTTCTAAAGAAATGGACAAATTTTAACCCAAAGTAATTTAGAACATCACTGGCCATTATGGAGAAATTTCAGACTCCTCAAGCTTACCTTTCTTAAAGCTACTAGACAGCCATGACTCTGAAATTATCAAAATTAAATTGGGTGCCTTTGTTGATTGCTATTTTGAGGCTTCCAAACATTATCAGGAATTTAAAATTGTCTCTCTGCAAATACAATTATTATACCATCAGATGCAAACAAAGACAAAATGGCTCTGAAGCCTCAGGCTCATCCCCCCCACTTCTTTGTCCCTGGTATCAGTCTTTCATCCCCGACTCCGCCTACCCTTGCTTCTTTGTCTCAGTCTCTGCCACCCTCTATCAGAAACTGCCCTTTAAAGGGAAAACTTTTGGGACTTCCCAGGTGGTCCAGTGGTAAGACCCCATACTCCCAATGCAGGGGGCCCAGGCACAATGCCTGGTCAGGGAACTAGATTCCACACTCTGCAACTAAGAATTTGCATGCAGCAACTAAGAGTCTGAATAACACAACTAAAAGTCTCACATACTACAATGAAAATCAAAGACCTTTGCTGCAGCTTAGATCTGGCACAAATAAATAAATAAAATAATTAACTAAAAAAATACAGAGAAATCTTCTGAGGGTCCAAACAGACCCATTACTTATGTAAGTAAGTAAGACCCATTGCTTATGTTCCCTTGACAAAGGCTGAATTGCCACACACAGTTAAAAGTTTCCAAAAGTAACTGAGGACCTTGGTAGAATTTAGCATAGTTATTCAAATCTACCAGTCTGGTTTCTCAGATTTATATCAGTTAGTTCACAAGCTTTTTGAGAGGCAAGTCAAACACTGAATGAAATTAGGTTGAAGGAATCACCCTGGGTGGGCCTTTTGAGAAACAAACTCCTAGCTTCTAGCAAAAGAATCTGCCTGCAGTACAGAAGACACAGGTTTGATCCCTGGTTTGGGAAGATCCCTTGAAGAAGGAAATGGCAACCGTCTCCAATATTCTTGCCTGGGAAATTCCATGGACAAAGGAACCTGGAGGGCTACAGTCCATGGGGTCACACGAATCATACATGACTTAATGATTAAACCACCACAGCTTCTGTTAAGAGGTTAGAACGTTTGCTGAAAACCCCCACAGCAGTTACAATTGCCTTTCCCAAGCCTGTTGATGTGAATTAAATTCAGGTTTGCATCACTGTTTCCACTGTTTCCCCATCTATTTCCCATGAAGTGATGGGACTGGATGCCACGATCTTTGTTTTCTGAATGTTGAGCCTTAAGCCAACTTTTCCACTCTTCTCTTTCACTTTCATCAAGAGGCTTTTTAGCTCCTCTTCACTTTCTTCCATAAAGGTGGTGTCATCTGCATATCTGAGGTTATTGGTATTTCTCCCAGCAATCTTGATTCCAGCTTGTGTTTCTTCCAGTCCAGCGTTTCTCATGATGTACTCTGCATAGAAGTTAAATAAGCAGGGTGACAATATACAAAGGAGCCTTGACGTACACCTTTTCCTATTTGGAACCAGTCTGTTGTTCCATGTCCAGTTCTAACTGTTGCTTCCTGACCTGCATACAGATTTCTCAAGAGGCAAGTTAGCTTGTCTGGTATTCCCATCTCTTTCAGAATTTTCCACAGTTTATTGTGATCCACATAGTCAAAGGCTTTAAGCATAGCCAATAAAGTAGAAATAGATGCTTTTCTGGAACTCTTTTGCTTTTTCCATGATCCAGTGGATGTTGGCAATTTGATCTCTGGTTCCTCTGCCTTTTCTAAAGCCAGCTTGAACATCTGGAAGTTCACGGTTCACATACTGCTGAAGCCTGGCTTGGAGAATTTTGAGCATTACTTTACTAGCATGTGAGATGAGTGCAATTATGCGGTAGTTTGAGCATTCTTTGGCATTGCCTTTCTTTGAATTGGAATGAAAATTGACCTTTTCCAGTCCTGTGGCCACTGCTGAGTTTTCCAAATTTGCTGGCATATTGAGTGCAGCACTTTCACAGCATCATCTTTCAGGATTTGAAACAGCTCCACTGGAATGCCATCACCTCCACTAGCTTTGTTTGTAGTGACACTTTCTAAGGCCCACTTGACTTCACATTCCAAGATGTCTGGCTCTAGATGAGTGATCACATCATCATGATTATCTGGGTCATGAAACTGCTCCTGGTTCTGCATGTCTGTAACTAAGTTCGCTTTTCTGCCCCTAACACTACAGGAGCTATAATTTACATTTTCTCCTTTGATTCTGTACTAAATACATCCCCTCCCTGGTGTTTACCCTTACAACAGCTTTCCCCTTATAGATGAATATCAGAAAGAAGCCTGGAGCCACCTAACTGCCAGACTCAATTACTGAATTACTGCTGAAAGTTTATGACTGTCTTTGAAAGAATGAAAGTGGAAGAAATCAAGATCCTGTCACCTTTTTTCCTCATCACAGACTCCTAACTAGGAGCCTTTGCCTTATATAAGCCACTCCCATGACTTCATGGGAAATAGATGGGGAAACAGTGAAAACAGTGTCAGACTTTATTTCTGAGGGGGCTCCAAAATCACTGCAGATGGTGACTGCAGCCATGAAATTAAAAGACGCTCACTCCTTGGAAGGAAAGTTATGACCAACCTAGGTAGCATATTCAAAAGCAGAGACATTACTTTGCCCACTAAGGTCTGTCTAGTCAAGGCTATGGTTTTTCCAGTGGTCATGTATGGATGTGAGTGTTGGACTGTGCAGGAAGCTGAGCGCTTTTGAACTGTGATGTTGGAGAAGACTCTTGAGAGTCTCTTGGATTGCAAGGAGATCCAACCAGTCCATTCTACAGATCAGCCCTGGGTGTTCTTTGGAAGGAATGATGCTAAAGCTGAAACTCCAGTACTTTGGCCACCTCATGTGAAGAGTTGACTCATTGGAAAAGACTCTGATGCTGGGAGAGGTTCGGGGCGTGAGGAGAAGGGGACGACAGAAGATGGGATGACTGGATGGCATCACCGACTCAATGGACGTGAGTTTACGTGAACTCCGAGAGTTGGTGATGGACAGGGAGGCCTGGCGTGCTGCGATTCATGGTGTTGCAAAGAGTTGGACATGACTGAGTGACTGAACTGAACTGAGACTCCTCATGGAGGGGGTGAGGGGGCACGGTTCTTCATGCATGAGCCTACAGTGTTCCCCTCTCCACTGGCTGAGAATAAAAGTCACCTTTCTATTTCCTCCCACCTCTGTCTACATGTTTTTCATTTGGCTTCAGTGCGCAGAGGAGGCCATGATTTTGGCTGGCAACGTGCTTTTCTGCACCGTACAGTCTTTTTGTCTTTTTTTTTTAACTTTATATAAATGGAATTGTAGAACATGCTTGCTTTTGTGTTTGGCTTCGTCACCTCAACTTTGTGAAGGTCATCCGTGTTGTTTCATGTTGTAAATTCTTTCTTTTTAATTAATGTATAGTATTTCATTGTGTGAATAGACCATGATTTATTTGTGTATGCTACTCTTGATGAGTTGGGTAATTTCCAGTTTGGGGTTGTTGGGAATAATGCTGCTACCGTCTCACACATGTCTCTTAGTGGGCCTGTGTATATACTTTGCCAGGCATATATTAAGGTGGATGCCGAGTCATAGGTTAGGCATGTGTTCAGCATTAGTAGTTCCTACCAGCAAAGTTTTGCAAAGTGACTGTCACAACAGACACTCTCCCAGTATGTGGGTTCTGGTTGCTCCATGTCCTTGTCAACACTTGGCATTGTCTATTGTTTCCATTTTAGCTATTCTGGTGGGTGTGAAGAGAGAACGCCGTGTGGTCTTATATCTGTTTTGTCTTCCTTTAAATTTGTGTGCTACGGCTATTATTGTCAGGGGTACCTCTATATAATCTATAGACTACTTAAGGAGCTCATTTGTTATAAATTCTGTAAATAACTCTCGACTGCTTTCAGGGTAGAGCTAAAACTCTGTAACCTTTTTTCCCCACTATAAATCCTAAGAGCTTTCACTCAAGTCACACTGAGCATCTCTTCATGCTTTTTTCTCTAGGTTTTTTCTCTTTGCTGCTTTTTCCCAGAGTGTGTTGTTCTCTCGCCTGTGTGTGGTCTTATATCTGTTTTGTCTTCCTTTAAATTTGTGTGCTACGGCTATTATTGTCAGGGGTACCTCTATATAATCTATAGACTACTTAAGGAGCTCATTTGTTATAAATTCTGTAAATAACTCTCGACTGCTTTCAGGGTAGAGCTAAAACTCTGTAACCTTTTTTCCCCACTATAAATCCTAAGAGCTTTCACTCAAGTCACACTGAGCATCTCTTCATGCTTTTTTCTCTAGGTTTTTTCTCTTTGCTGCTTTTTCCCAGAGTGTGTTGTTCTCTCTGCCTGGAACCCCATTCTCTGACGACATCACTGCCTGACGAATTGCTTCTCAGCCCTCAGGATTCAACCCAAAGTTCCTCTTCCAGGAAGCCTCTCTTGACTTTTATAACTTAACTGCTTACACTGTGCCAAAATGGTCAATATGCTTGTTGACATCCATCAGTGCTTCACGAGTAAAGGCAGTTTACATAGTTGTGATAGTGTATGAGCAGCAAGTGTTTGTTGAATGAATGAATGAACAAACAGCATCATTAAGAGAGATTTAGAAAGTGGAACAAACTTAGAGATTTGATAGTGGTATTTATTCAAGAGGAACTTCTAATAATAATAATTATGTCCCGTGACTCTTTTTTCTCCAATTCTCTTAAGCAAAGCGTTGGTTCTGGAGAGCAAGGCAACACATTCTTCATTCAATTCCAGTGTTGAAAAGATGCTTCAGGCTTATGCAAAGATGAGTTCCTTTAATCACAGAGGTTTACTCAGGAAGCCACAGGCAAAATGATTAAAGCAGATGAGTCACTGCTGGGTTTAGAAGTTGTTTCAAACCTGCCCTGAAGGTCTGGTGGGTGGGGAGATTGGCTTCCTTTCAGCTGTCTTCAGGCTGAAACACGGTCAGTACAGGCTTGACCACTTAGTGTATCTTTCCAGATTTCGTGCATAGGAAAGCTCTTATAATCAGGAATCCCCCAGGGAACAGTGGGCCACCAATGCATCATCTGATTCGTCTTTCAGTGCCATAGCTCTGTGATTCTTGGTGAACAGTAGATCATTGATTAGCTCCAGAGTTGAAAAGCATTGATGGACAGAGTATTGACAGATGAGCCAGATCTAAGCACGCTCTTCTGAAGCCGTGAAATAAAAGAGAAAACCTTGAACCCACTGGTTGAGAGAAAGTCACCAGCTAGTGGAGCTCATTCATTGTCTTAAGAGTGAAATATTATTTTAAAATTATTTTCTTACTCTCAAAAGCAAGATGGAGAAATTAATGTATAATTCTACAAAAACGCTTCTGTCCTGTGGGAGACAACTCGCTCCCACCACGCCCCTCCCACTCCACACAGGGAGGGACCGTGTCTTCATTTCTGTATCCCAAGGGGTGCATCAGTGCCTGCATTTGATAGATGCTCAATAATCATTTGAATTGAATCGATTTACAAGCCATACATTTACTGTCTCTGATCGTACATTTTGGTTTTGTCCTGCAGCAACTTTGATGTACAACCCAGCACGTTTTTACACTGGTTAAGAATTATCGCATTAACATTAGATGTAGATTTTACTGAAGGGTTTTTAGGAGAAATAGAAAGATTTCCTTACAGAGACTGTTAAGGTTCCCGTCAAACACATGCTTCCAGTCTCTCTCTCTCCTTTTTTATTTAAATTTTGGGCACTGTATTCTCTCTCTTCACACCTCCTTCAGTGGTCCATGTCTCCCAAGGAGGAAGATATGAATCCATAAGAGACACGTTTTGGTTGTATGTGTAATGACTTTAGACCATTCCCAGAAAGAGCATAGTAGCACATCTGTGATAAGCCAAAGTATTCCCTTTAAATTTTATTCTCAATCCAATTACAGCAAAAAGAACGATTTCAGTTTGCTGCTATTGTCCCCCCCCCCCCCGCCCCCCGCAAGCCCATCTTCTTCCTTTTATTTTCTTTTATCTGAGAGAAAACAGGGCTCACTCACATGAGACAGTGGTTTCTAGCTAGACGTTTGTTGTTGTTGTTGTTCTTGTGTGGCTTTCAAGATCCTAGTTCCCTGACTAGGGATGAAACCTGGGCCCTGGCAGTGAAAGTGCCAAGTCCTAAGCCCTTGACTGCCAGGGAATTCCATCTAGCTAGACTTTAAGAACTTGAATTTCTTCACACTTTGTTTGTTTTCATAATTACTTTCTGTATATATAAAGTTATATTAGCTTTTAGTTTAATGCACAGAAATAAGCCTTCCTTTTTAAATGAATTTAAATTTAAAATGGAATCAATTTAAAGATGATGGTAACTGATAGCTGGTAACTTTAGAAAAGTAGAAAATAGTAATATTTGGGGTTTGGGAAAATGGCATAAACCAAGTTAGATTTGTTGTTATTGTTGTTTAAAACAGAAATTTGGGTTTGTGCTATAGCTAATTTTTTGTGTCAACTTGGTTAGGTCCTAGTACACAGGGAGTTGTTCAAACATTACTCTAGATATGCTGGGGAGGTGTTTTAAACACATGGTTAAGATTAAAATCAGTAGACTTTGAGTGAAGCAGATTACTCTTCACAATGTTGGTGGGCCTCATCCAATCAGTTGACATTTTTGATAGAAAAAGATTGACCTCTCCCAAGAAAGATGCCATCCTTTGGACTCAAACCAAAGCTCTTCTTTGGGCCTCCAGGTCGCATACCTGCCCTGAGAATTTTGGACCCACTAAGCCTCCACAATCATGTGAGCCCTAATCATTAACCCTTGAGTCAGCATTTTGCTTTAAAAGACAAGGGCATAGGGGCTTATACACACTTTCAGAGGTGGCCTCAGAAAAGAGATCCATAAGGTCAGCTGATCAGGAGAAAGCAGGTAAAAAATAGGGGAAATGTATGTGGACAAAAAAGACTCCACTTGGGTGTCAGTCTTTAGAAAGTCCCTGACAGCATGAAAGGCACACACACACACACACACACACACACACACACCCCAAACACACACTCACAAAACCCAGGTCTGAGATTAGTTAGCTATTAGCATTTATTTTCAGGGAGTCCCTTGCAGCTCAGCTGGTAAAGAATCCACCTGCACAGCAGGAGACCTGGGTTCGATCCCTGGGTTGGGAAGATCCCCTGGAGAAGGGCTAGGCTACCCACTCCACTGTTCTGGCCTGGAAAATTCCATGGACTGTTTTATTTATTCTCAAGTACTTTTTCTTGGAAAATACCACTGAAATAACTGGTTGATCAGTCAATACAAATTTCCACCCTGATAAGGTCTTAATAGAGTCTCAGAGTAGAGAAAACAAAGTTAGGATATTCAGATATTTATGTGTTTGGGGTCTGGTTTAAGGTGGGCCTTTCAATGCATGGTCTTGATTAGCACTGGGCAAAGATCATATCATAATCACGTGGGATTAATGGACATAACGAGGCAGGGGTTCCCACACACAGTTTTAGAGGAGTCTTGATATCTGTTAACCACCTACTGAAATATCAAGCAGTCTGATGTTCTCTTAAATCGATTTGACCTCAGGAAGTTCCTGACCCAAGGAGCAAGATCATTTGCAACTTCTTTCTTCCTGGGCAAACAGATGTCTCCTGGAATAGCAGTCATATTGCTCGAGATGGTGATGGCACAATTTGTTTTTGCCACTCAGCAACTTTGAAGCATGACTCAGCAGTTTTTTCCTTTCATAAAGAATTTGTTGCTTTGCTGTACAATGATTTTAGTGAGAGCTTCTTTTAAGGCACAAAAGAGCAAAAGGTTTATCTTGTAAAGTCATGCTGAGGAAGACAGTAGAATATGAATGTCAGGTCAAGACTGACAGCTCGTGGGTATACATAGGCTTGGTTCCCATGATCAAGACCCCTGATTACAAACGACAGAAAAAAACAACCCAGACTGGGTTTTCAGCACAAAGAGATTCCATTGACTCATGAAACTGCAAAGATTCCAAGTCCAGGCTTGTGTCGAAAGAGAGGCTCCTGTGATTATATCATATGTTATGAATCTATGATTAGAGAAAGATATCCCACCATTGTATTTCTCTTCATTTCCCAAGTCTTCTGTCCCCTGTGCTGGCTTCATTCTCAAGCTCATAAAGTGAAAAGAAAGTGAAGTCGCTCAGTCCTGTCTGACTCTTTGTGACCCCATGGACTGCAGCCTGCCAGGCTTCACTGTCCATGGGATTTTCCAGGCAAGGATACTGGAGTAGGTTGTCATTTCCTTCTCCAGGGGATCTTCCTGACCCAGGGATGGAACCCAGGTCTCCTACACTGCTGGCAGACTCTTTACCATCTGAGCCACGAGGGAAGCCCTCAAGTTCATTGGGACAGAGAAAAGGGATACGGTAGGTGATTAAACAGTTAATCCCACAAGGGGATTGTAAGTAGAAAACAATATGGGAGACCCCTGTAAGTCAAGTTACTCAGGAAAGCAGGTTTGCTTAACCACAAAACCAAGCAGGCTTGCTTAGCAGCAAAACCACGTGACAGAGGCCTGAAGCACGCCCCCAGACAATAACGCCTGGTGCCCGAGGTCGCACCCTGCCCGGAGAGCTGGGAGGTGATGCTTCCCAGTACCTGCTCTCTGCCCACCAAAATGGGACAGTCTGTGGACCCAGCCCGACCACGCTGGGACAAGAAAACTCCCCTGCTCAACCAGGAGGAGGAGCTGACGACGGAAGCACAATATCTACTTAAGAAGGAGGCAGGAGGTCCTCTGCGCTCCACTCTTCCTTTGATTATAAAGCTGTAACCCACTAAGTTCCAAGGGCCTTGCACCCTCTCCCCTGCCCGCGGTAAGCCTCATAAGCACCCATTCTAGTAAATCATCCCTTATCCATCATGCTGCCTCTTGCTGAATTCTGCCTTTGCTGAAACATAAAGGACTGTGGTCCTGGAGCCCTTTGGAGCCCCTGAAGTGACGCTCAATGGTTTCAAAGCCAATTCTCCCTTTTCAAGGGGAACATGGAAAATGATAAAATGATGGATGGATGTTACTTTAGAGAGAGGGCTCCAGAATGCCTCTAGGAAGAGGTGAGTTAAATCAGCCATATGAATATCTAGGGCAGGATTTCTTTGCAGAGGGGAAAGCAAGGAGCAAAAACCCCAAGTGGGGAGTAAGTTTGCGGAGTGTGGAAATGCAGGCAGGCCCATGTGGACTGAAACAGGGGCAGCAAGACAGAGCAAGGAATCAGAGCTTTTAGAAACTAGAGATGAGACCAGAGAGAGAAGCAGATGACACAGGGATTCACAAGCCATGGCGAAGAGGTTGTATTTTATCCTGCCTGTAAGGAAGACTGGAGGGTACTGGGCAGGAGAGTAATGGGTCGGTTTTATGCTTTAAACTATGCTCTGGGTGCTAAGAGGAGAATTACTTGGAGGAGGACAAAAGTCCAGTTAGACAAGGTATGAAATGATGGTGGTTTGATGGCAGAACCAGCAGGGCCCCTGTATACGGATTTGATGTAAGACAAAAGGGGAGCAAAGAATCAAAGAGGGTCCTAGGTTACAATCCAAATAAATGGATAATTATGAGAGTCATCTACAGCTCTGGGGGTCTGTGGGGAGGAGCCAATAAGACTCAAGCGTTCTTGACATGCTTACTTTGACATGCCACCAGACACCCACATCATGTGTCAAGCAGACACTTGGACACAGAGGACAGAGTGGTCTTGGGAGGCTTTGGGAGGCAGGCACGTAGATGACAAGAACAGGGGTCCCAGGACTGATTCTTGGAACACTCCAGGAGAGAGATGTTGAAAAGAGGAGATGAAGACAGCAAAGATGACGCAGAACAAGCGATCTGTAAGGTAAGGCAGACTCAGGGCGTGATGCCCCACAGCCTGGAAAAGGGAGTATTTCCAGAAAGACTGATCCGCGTGTCCTAAGTTCCTGAGAGTCTGGGCCAGATGAGCTCTGAGAACTGACAAATGGAAATGAGTGCTGTACAGCTTAGATGTGCAAAGCATGTGTGTTTCCTGTGGACTGAGGGTATTGTGCTTGGAAATCCCTGTTCCCGCTAATGATGGTGGAAGAGAGGGTTAGCAAGGCAGTTAAAGGTTGCTTTCTCTTCTGGGATTTTAATTATTCTCTTTGGGGTTGCCTCAACCTTTATAGGGTAGAAAGTTCAAACATAAGACTATTCAACAGGCTATTTTCTCCCTCTCTTCAGGGGTTTCCTCATGTCTTAACCTCCAGAAGGTACCTGGGGACAGAAAGCAGTGCATGGAGCTGGGTGGGGTCCTGGTCCTGGGTCTTTGCTACTGAGTGTGGCTCCTGCTGGCTGGTTCCCAGTCCCGGCTCTGTTCCTGGCCTCTGGGCCCTGTCACCGTCATCCCTCACCCACCAGCTCTCTCAGCATCTTGCGGTCCTTTTCCTCAGAATGGGGGACCACAGGAAGAGAGGTGACGGCTCTCACGGCCCTCACATGCCCCTCAACCATGGGCCCTGGGCGGCACGTGCAAGGCTCAACAAGGGCATTCTCTGAGTCTCGTGACTCGCCTGAGTGATGGCAGCCCCTGCTTAGGTTGGCTCCAAGCCCATGCAGATGCTTCTAGCCTCCTTCACTCCCCTCCGCCCTCGGGGCTTTACCCCCAGGGCGGGGGTAGCCGGGATACTGGGTTATGACACCTCTGTCCATTCCTCTCATACTGCTTCCTCCTTCACGGGACACATCACTCACATCAGATCTGCAGGTGGTGTGACCCTGTGATCCTTGGAGGTCCAGGTTACATAAGTAACAGGGAACATTTCCAATACAGAAAAGCCCTTCTGAGCTGTGGTGTTTTTTTTTTTTTTTTTTTTTAAGTTTGGTATTTAACACAACTGTCTTCCTAAGAACACTAGAAAGTCAACTTTGAGAGTGAAGGCTAAGAAATGATTTCTAACAGGCTAGGATTCCAAACCAGTCTCTCCTAAAGGAATTTCTCATAAGTTAGGATTCAAACCAGTCCATCCTAAAGGAAACCAGCCCTGAATATTTAATGGAAGGCCTGACGTGGAAGCGGAACTCCAATATTTTGGCCACCTGATGCGAAGGAAAGACCCTGATGCTGGGAAAGAGTGAAGGCAGGAGGAGAAGGGGACAGCAGAGGACGGGATGGTTGGATGGCATCACCGACTCAATGGACATGAGTTTGAGCAAACGCCGGGAGAGAGTGAAGGACAGGGAAGCCTGGCGTGCTGCAGTCCATGGGATCTCGAAGAGCTGGACACGAGTGAGCAACTGAACAAGAACAAGGGATTCAAAGCAGAGGAACCCATCTGTCCAGAGCTGTGTGGAGCCACAGGCATCGTGCTCTTAAAGGAACGAGAACCACAGTGGCGATCAGGCACGCTGGTCTAGCCTTGGTTGTGCTGGATCTTCGCTGCTGTGCGGAGGTCCTGTGCTCTGCTCGTCTCTAGCTGCCTTGCGCGGGGGCTTCTCTCTAGTTGCAGGATGCAGGCTTCTCATCCCAGTGGCTTCTCACGGGCTCTAGGGCATGGGGGCGTCAGGCGTGGTGGCTCCCAGGCTCTAGAGCACAGGTTCAGTAGCTCTGGTGCACAAACTTAGTTGCCCTGAGGCACGTGGGATCTTCCCAGCTCAGGGACTGAGCACAGGCAGGCTATTTTCATAACGTTTGTGTCTGTCTCCTTCCAACACCCCTTGGTGTAATCTCAGAATTGCATTGTTTTCCCTTCTCATGTGATTTTCAGCCACGTAGGAGCAGTCTGTCTCTTGTTCAAACTTCTCCGAGTGTCCATTCCAGTTCTGCCGCTCAGGGAATTCTTGCACAGCTGGGAGGACCTCGAAGCTCTCATATGCGCAGATTCTAGGAATCAGAATACGGACATCTTTGTGGGATGCAGCATTCTGCCAACCACAAGTCCACGGCTAGGTGGCATCCTATCAACAGTCCCGTTAGGATACAGTTGGAGGAAGGACAGTGGTTTAGGACAGGAGTTAGGACAACGGTCCCTCTCGTAGTGAAACTAAGTTTCAGAGGGTATAAATTCGAACTGGAGAGGGCAGCCATTGTCAAATCTGTGTCTTCCTGGGTGTGTGTGCCAGGATGGGGGTGGGGGGGAAGCAGATAAGAAATGTGGTTGCAGGGCCCCACCCCAATGATCCTGACTGATTAGATCAGAGTTGGGGGTGCGGTATTAGGTTCCCCTTCCTGGTGCAGAAGGGTGTGAATTATACTCCCCCAAGCTTGCTACCCCGCCTGTGAGAGACCGCGGGTGGATGATCCTTTCCTTACTCCCCTGCTGAAGTCTGGCCTCGCAGGGACACCTGGGTGGCCAAGTCATTTCCCAGCTGGTCAGCAGTCACCACCAAGGACAAAGATGCTGAGGAGGGTCAAAATGGATGCGCTTCCTCAGGCGTATGTTCCCGACAGACTTCCTTCCTTTAGGGAACAGTGGTATTATTCATCCAGGTCACCTGCCCAGAAAGGGGAGAGCTTCTCTGGTGGCCCAGTGGCTGGGACTCCACACTGCTAGAGCAGGGGACCTGGGTTCGCGTCCTGATCAGGGAAGCGGATCCCACAAGTTGCAATTAAAGATCTCACATAACACAGCTAAGACTCAGCACAGCCAAATAAATAAATGAAAGTTTTAAAAGAAAGGATGACAACAAGGGCTCCCTGCAAATCATTTTTGGGCAATACGTAGTACTTCAATTATAGGAATATATTTCATTAAATGTTTTAGTTGAAAAGGTAATAGAAATTGAAAAAATGCAAATGTATATAAAGTAAAAAGATAAGCCTCCCTCCCTAGTTTTCCTCTCCCCGCAAACAGTTGCTGTCAGTTTTTTTGGTCCAGAAATATACACAAACATATTTATGTAGACATGTCTACTTTTCTCTTATGCAAATGTAACAAACTTGTGCACACACCATTCCCTATTGTGCCTTTACCTCTTGGACCTGATTTCGTCTTTAGTTCAGTTCAGTTCATTCGCTCAGTCATGTATGACTCTTCGAGACCCCATTGCCCACAGCACACCAGGCCTCCCTGTCCATCACCAACTCCCAGAGTTTACTCAAACTCATGTTCATTGAGTCAGTGATGCCATCCAACCATCTCATCCTCTGTTGTCCCCTTCTCCTCCTGCCCCCAATCTTTCCCAGCATCAGGGTCATTTCAAATGAGTCATTTCTTTGCATCAGGTGGCCAAAGTATTGGAGTTTCAACTTCAACATCAGTCCTTCCAATGAACACTCAGGACAGATCTCCTTTAGGATGGACTGGTTGACTCTCAAGAATCTTCTCCAACACCACAGTTCAAAAGCACCAATCCTTCGGCCCTCAGCTTTCTTTACAGTCCAACTCTTACATTCATATTAGTATGTGAAATTGGCTGCATGAGATCAACTCCTTTTCAGAACTGTACCCCTTACAGGGATGACTGTGACTGATCTTGATTCTTCCATATTAATGCCTTTTTAGATTGTTTCCAAATTTTTCTACTACAGACACTGCTGTAATAGCTAGACTTGCATGCATGTCATTTCCTGACCAACAGAGTCTAATTTAGGCAAATATCTAGATATGGATTTGCTGGGTTAAAGGGTTTGTTCATTTCCAAGTCTGATTCGATACTGGCAAACTGTTTTATAAAGAGCCTGTGGCAGTTTACTACCAGTAACAGATTGTGAGAGTGTCTGTTTCAAAAGTCTCTCTTTTGTACCTGCTCTGAGGCAAATCTGAGTTTCATTTTGGAGTCTCTCTTAAAAGATGCCAGTTGTCCCAGTTCCAGCTGTATGAGTGTGGGGGAAAGGGTACCAGTCTAAAAATCGGAGCAACTAGACCCTAGTTCTGCCTCTGTAGTTCCCTAAAAGATCTCTGACCAGCTACTATTTTCCCCGGGATCGAGGCTTCTCATCTGATGACAGGTCTCTGAAATAGACAAGTGCTGACACCATGATCTCAAATCTGTGATTGCCAACTGACACAGCCACACACCATGTCAGTGGGCATTCACCACGATGTCCAAGAGCATCTCAATCAATAAATAAGCTCTGATCAAGTCCCAGTGAGAGCCAAGCTTGCGTGTCACATACCCTGTCAAATACAAGCGATAAGGCACGCAGCAGCTGCTGCTAAGTCACTTCAGTCATGTCCGACTCAGTACGACCCCACAGAGGGCAGCCCGCCAGGCTCCCCCGTCCCTGGGATTCTCCAGGCAAGAATGCACTGGACAGGGTCGCCATTTCCTTCTCCAGTGCATGAAAGTGAAAAGTGAAAGTGAAGTTGCTCAGTCGTGCTCAACTCTTAGCGACCTCACGGACTGCAGCCTACCGGGCTCCTCCATCTATGGGATTTTCCAGGCAAGAGTACCAGAGTGGGTTGCCATTGCCTTCTCCGGATAAGGCGTGAGCACTCACCTTTTGAGAAAGACGGCTCCAAACCTCAAGGAAGTGGTGAACCACAAATGATGGCATGTGATCACGTGTCACACTGGGTGGCGTGAATAATAAGGGTCGAGAGATTGACATCAGGCACTTAGTTCTTTGAAATGTGCCATTTACCTAAGATATAAAGATAAGCAGAAACTTACCTGGCGGGGGGGTGGGAAGGAAGCTGGGGCATAAGGTGGTGTGAAAGCAGCCCCCTCGTCATAATGGAGCATCATGCTGAAGCGCAGGAAACGCTCCCACACCAAATGTGGCTCCGCCTTATCCGTTGTTTGTGCAGTGGTTGAAAAACAAGAGTGAGCTCCCTGTCCCCCCCACCACCATGTCTTCACAGTCTCTCCTGTCTCAGGTGGAGTAACTCTCCTCTTTCGGTTTGGTAAAATCTTCAGTTGCCTTTGACTCCTCTATTTCATGACTCACGTCCAGTCGGTCACCACATCCCACTGAGTCTATCTTCAAAGTCGTCCAGAATCAAAGTCCTTCTGTCCAGCTTCACTGATCCCACCTTGGTCCTGGGCCACCATCATCTCAACTGCACAGCTATGGATGCCTCTTACCCGTCATTTTGCTTCCACCTGACTCCTCACATGTTACTCTGGGGTAGAATGATCCTGTGCAAGTGAAGGTCAAACCATGTGATTCCCTGCATGGCTTCCGACGGCACCCAGGGCGAAAGTCAGGCTTTAGAATGACCTACAAGATCCTACGTGATGTGACAAGTGCCCCCTCTTCCAGACCTCCTGCATCCCCTCCTCATTCCTCACTCCTTCCCCTGTTTCCAGCCCTGCTAGCTTCCCAGTTGCTCCAGTTACACGCCAGTCTCAGAACTACTGTGCAGTTTACACCCCCTGGCTAGAAAACGCTTGCCTAACAGCAATAAGCTCACACCTCTGCTATCTTCTCAATGAATCCTACCCTGTGAAAAATGGCGTATTTCCTGCCATATCAGAAAACAGGAATGTCACAGTCATCAGCAACTCCAGCCCTCCAGTGTGAGCTGGTGAGCCCTAAGGGAAGAGAAGAATACCTCTGATCCAGCAACAATCAGACTGCAGCCATTCCCTATGGTGAGCCCAAGGGAGCCCAGGAATTGAAACACACGGGATACTGGCCCCGATAGCTAAGATGCACATGAAAAGAATGAGTTCAATGAGCCCAGACTCTTGCATCTTCCCATACACAGGAAAGTGCTAAAGCCCTTAACTTGGGATATCTGGTTTTCTTTAATTTACAAAAATATTTTTGACACTCAAACTACCTGCCCTTTGTTACAAACTTCTATATAACCTCTCCCTGCCCCACTTCCTCTGGACCAGTTCTCTCAGGATTGCTTGAGATGCTGCCTCCCAAGCTTAAGTCCTAAAAATTCCCACCGGATAAAACATAATTCTCAACTGTTCAGTTCAGTTGCTCAGTCATGTCTGACCCTTTGCAACCCCATGGACTGCAGCATACCAGGCCTCTCTGTCCATCACCAACTCCCAGAGTTTACCCAAACTCGCGTCCATTGAGTTGGTGATGCGATTCAACCATCAGATCCTCTGTCATCCCCTTCTCCTCCTGCATGCAATCTTTCCCAGCATCGGGGTCTTTTCCAGTGAGTCAGTTCTTCACATCAGGGGGCCACAGTATTGGAGTTTCAGCTTCAACATCAGTCCTTCCAAAGACCTGTTAGGTTGTGAATATTTTTAAGTCAACATCCAAAGCCCTGTTTATAACTGCAACCTGCTCCCACTTGTTTGGCACTTTCAAGCCCCTTATCATGCTCCACTTTTTCTCACAGCACTGATTTTACTGTACAATTAAATTATTATTTTCTTACGTTCATTGCTTGTTGCCTATCTCTTCCCACCTCTCACTAGAAAGTCAGCTCCACAAGGGCAAGGCTCTATGTCTGATTCTTAGGACAGCGCCTGGCTCATAGAAGGGCTCAGTGGATGTTTGTTAACTGAATGCCTAAGTAAATCAGATGACTTTTGGATGTGCTGCCACGCAGGCCAAATGTTCTGGGCAGTTATCATCAAAATGGTATTTTCCTTTGTCCTGTCTTTTGTCCCCTGAAGGAAAAAGTGTTGCCTGCCATACCAGTAAACAAAGAAGGACGCAGCCATCAAGCCCGCACTTCACAGCCTCTCAGACACTGGGTGCTGAGGGCACTCGGGACGGAAACAGGATGCCTGCCATCCAGCTGCCAGCCACTGCACTCACCACCCTCAACAACGCGCCTGGAGGCGACTCAAGATAGGAAACACGGGACACAGGGCCCCGATGGCCGCGATGCGCGTCAAAGGAGTGATTTCAGTAAGCCCAGACTCTCGCATTTTTCCACACATAGAAAAGCACTAAATTCCTTGACTTGAGATATCTGGTTTTCTTTCATTAATAATCTTGGTTTATTAATAACTAAGGGCTGCCTTGGGAAGATCCCTTGGAGAAGGAAATGGCAACCCACTCTAGTATTCTCGCCTGGAGAATCCCATGGAGGGAGGAGCCTACAGGCCACAGTCCACGGGGTTGCAAAGGGCTTCCTTGGTGGCTCAGATGGCTAAGAACTGCCTGCAATACAGGCAACCTAAATGTCCATCAAGTTCAAGACCTGAGTTCGATCCCTGGGTCAGAAGATCTCCTGGAGAAGGGAGTGGCTACCCACTCCACTATTCTTGCCTGGAGAATTCCGTGGACAGAGGAGTCTGGTGGGCTACAGTCCATGGGGCCACACATTGTCAGACATGACTGAGGGACAAACACATTAATAATTAATACTCTTAGTTAATAATCTTTTGATGGTCTCATTATCTGGTCTTTGTTGCAAAAACGCCTCTATACCCTATCTTCTCCCTTACCTCTTCAGAGGGGCACCCAGAGAGATCTGAGCATCCTGTCTCCCAGGCTTGGCGTTCTCAGAAAGTCTGAGAAATAAAGCAGAATTCTCAGCTTTTAAACTCTGCAGTTCTTTTCAGTCCACAGTCCTCTGCCCACCAAGCTAGTGTGTTCAGTGACAGCTCCCTGCTGGATGTTAGATGATCCGTCACGGAGTAAGAGAGGTGGAAAGGTGGAGTGTTTGCACCCAGAGCTTTGCCTCTGGCTCTGTCGCTTACTGGTTGCTTAAATCATCATCCCGGTTGCTCAGTTTGCTCATCTGCAAACTGGAGGCAATGATACAAATCTCTTTGAACCACGGTGCTGAAAAAGACTCTTGAGAAGCTCTTGGACTGCAAGGAGATCAAATCAGTCAATCCTAAAGGAAATCAGCCCTGAATATTCACTGGAAGGACTGATGCTGAAGCTGAAGCTCCAATACTTTGGCCACCTGACGCAAAGAGCCATTGGAAAAGATCCTGATGCTGGGAAAGATTGAAGGCAAAAGGAGAAGGGGACGACAGAGGATGAGATGGTTGGATGGCATCACTGACTCAATGGACTGAATCTGAGCAAACTCCGGAGAGTGAAGGACAGGAAAGCCTGGCATGCTGCAGTTTATGGGGTCACTGACATGACTTAGGGACTGAAAAATAACAGGCAAGAAGATTAAACAAGATAATAATGTAAAAAGCATTTCCACAGGATACCTGATGCTTAGTAAGTACTCAAGAGAAGACCCAACAGGGACTTCAGATCTTTTCCAGCTCTAGGCGGAAATAGGTGCGGGTGGCCTGGCAGCCACACCCTCCTTCCATTGTCTCCACAGCCAGGTGGTTTCCCCCAGGTTTCCAGTTCCTTCTCTGTGCAGTCACCTTCCCTTGACAATCTTTGCCAGCCAAGGGGGAAAAGCCAGTTTTGGTCTCAAGGGGAAAAAAAAAAAAATTATAGCTGGCTCAAGGCTAACCTTGCAAGAAATGCCCTGGTGAGGGTGGCTCTCTCCCCATTCTGCCAGCCCCACGCCCACCCACTGACCCCTGGCTGCTAAAGAATTAAGGTTCTTGCCTTTTAAAGGTGGAGAAGGCAGCGCCACCCCACTCCAGGACTCTTGCCTGGAAAACCCCATGGGTGGAGGAGCCTGGTGGGCTGCAGTCCGTGGGGTCGCTAAGAGTTGGACACGACTGAGCGACTTCACTTTCACTTTTCACTTTCATGCATTGCCTTTATTTTTTTTTTTGATTTTATTTTATTTTATTTTTTTAAATTTTTATTTTTTGTTTAATGCTTATTCCATTTCACAGGACTGCATTGGTTCTGCCATACATTGACATGAATCAGCCACAGGTGTGGACGATCTCCCCATGTTAAAGCCCCCTCCCACCTCCCTTCCCTGCCCATCCCCCCGGTTCATCCCATACACCGGCCCCAAGCATCCTGTATCCTGTATTGAACATAGACTGGTGCTTCATCTCCCATATGATTGTATACATGTTTCGTTGTCCTTCTCCCAGATCTTCCCACCCTCTCCCTCTCCCTCTGAAGCCAATTTTTTTTTAATTTTTATTTTTTGTTTAATGCTTATTCCATTTCACAGCACTGCATTGGTTCTGCCATACATTGACATGAATCAGCCACAGGTGTGGACGATCTCCCCATGTTAAAGCCCCCTCCCACCTCCCTTCCCTGCCCATCCCCCCGGTTCATCCCATACACCGGCCCCAAGCATCCTGTATCCTGTATTGAACATAGACTGGTGCTTCATCTCCCATATGATTGTATACATGTTTCGTTGTCCTTCTTCCAGATCTTCCCACCCTCTCCCTCTCCCTCTGAAGCCTACAGTCCGTTCTATACCTCTGTGCATTGCCTTTAAAAGGAACAGGTTGGGCGAGAAAATGCCAAAGGTGAGAGTCTAGGCCTCCCGGGAAGGCTGGCAGCCCTGTAAGTTTGGGAGGGGCCGGAAGAGCGCTCCAGAGCATCCCAAGGGTTCGCTGCCAGGTGCCCGCGGGTACCTGGCCAGCGCTGTGGCCGTGCTGATTGGCCCGCGCGAATGGGGCGACATCGGGAGATGGGGTGGGGCGGGGCGGGCCGCCCAGCTGGGTGTGTCCGCCCCTGCCCGGGTTCCTTTCCCAGGGTGTGTGTTTAGGCAAGTGTGTGAGCCACCAAGTCCCCACTGCTGCCAAGTGGGTGACTAAGTCAGCCCTGAGTGAGAAAAAGAACTTGCATTTAGAATGATCCAAGTTTCCCAACAGAGAGAAGTTCGCCTCCAAAGATCCAACACTCCCCACAGCCTCGCCCCTTAACAGGAGGCGGTTTACTGACCACCGTGCTGAGTACTTTCCTTGCCCTGGGGCTCACTGGATTCTTACAACAGCCCTGAGTAGGAGCTGTTTTAATTCCCATTTTATAGATGGGGAAACTGAGGACCAGAGAGGCTCAGAGCTGCACACCCACTGCAGTCAGTCAGTAGCAAAGTCAGGTCTATAGCCCATAGTCCTTTGCGTTCAAGGGGACTAATGATCATCCTGCCCTTTTATTTATTTTTTAAATAGCACCGTTTTTTGTGCTTTGTTTGTTTTTACCATACCGGATCTTATTTGTGCAACGTGGGATCTTAGCTCCTGCACCAGAGACTGAACTCCAACCCCTGCACTCGGAGAGCAGAGTCTTAGCCACTAGACCAGAAGAGAACTCCTTGTCCTTCATTTTTAAGAGACTGGTAAGTTTCTATAATAAAACATCTTCTCTTCTTCAGTGAATTGTAGTTGACATAGAACATCATCTTAGTTCCAGGTGTATAACATGATGAGTAGATATATGTGTCAGTTGCAAAATCATCACCACGATAAGTCTGGTTAACATCCATCACCACCCATAGTTCAGATTTTTTTTTCCTTGTGATGAGAATTTTTAAGAGCTACTTTCTTAAGTATCGTCTTGTTAATCAGATTGGCTTGGGGACTTGAAACCATTTTTCCACATCATAGGTGGTGACAAGAAGACCACATGCTTCAGCCTCCACCTTCTGAAAAGCAGACTTATCCTTCTATCCAAACTTGTTTTTGAGAATTCCTTAGGTCACTGGCATCAGCAAGTCAGAAGTTCAGAAAGGGTTTTCACTGCCCACCCCTCCTGACTGCTCTGAGGGTGGAGACAGCAGGCTCTCTCAGTGCCCTGTCAGCTGGCTCACCCTTCATTATGTCTTGGGTAAGGAATGGGGGCTTTCCTTGGTAGCCTGGGCGACCCTCCTAAGCCCTCTGCCCACCTCCCACTGCTGCCCCCAGCCCAGGCTCCAGCCCCGCCAGGCCTATCTTGTCCTTGTCATGTCCCTCTGGGTGGGTTTTGACCCTGCTCTGTTGACTGTCAAGCTCAGTGGTCAGAATATCTGATCTCAGGACCTCTTCACAATCTTCAAGATTATGGACACATCCCAGAAACTTCCGTTTCTGTGAGTCATAGCTGTTAATATTTACTGTATTAGAAATTAAAAATAAGATTTTCCACCATTATTTTTTTAAGTATTTACTTATTTGGCTGCGTTGGGTCCTAGCTTGCAGTACATATGGTCTTTCATTGAGGTGCATGGGCTTCTCTTATGGGCTCAGTAGTTTTGGTGAGTGGGCTTAGTTGCCCTGTAGCATATGGGATCTTAGTTCCCTGGCCAGGGATTGAACCCTCATCCCCTGCACTGGAAAACAGATTCTTAATCGTTGGATCACCAGGGAAGTCCCCTAAACCATTGTTTTGAACAAAATAAACCCACAACATGTTAATAGAAACATTTCTATGAAAAATAACTATATTTTCCAAAACAAAAGACAATTAGAAGAATGGCATTGTTTTATACTTTTGAAAATCTCTTTCCCACCTGCCCAGAAGCCAGCGGGTTCCCCTGTCTGCATTCAGTCTGTCACAATATTACTGCAGCCTCTGGAAGCCCCAGCTGTCCACTCCTGAGCAGTGTGTGAAAAGACAATGACATCTTAGTGTGGTAGGGCAGTAGCTTTGACTTTGTGAGCCCCTGAAAGCATCCCAGGGAATTCTCAGAAGTCTCCAGACCACGGTAAAGGCAGCTGGCCACTTTAAAAATTCTTTGCCTTGTTTTGCTTTGCCCTGTACTAGTTGTTTTTCATTTCAAATTCATTTTCTGCCAGTTATTTCTGCTTGGTGCCAAAGGCTAATAGATAAAGGCTGCCAGTGGTCTAGATATCCAATAATAGAACCAGGCAACTTCTTACACTGAACCAAATGGAGCCATTAAAAATTATTTTTTTCTTATTATTATTCAGTATCTTCTCAATCACAATGAAATCAGGTGATAGTGATTACCCACAACCTTATAAGTCCAAAGACAATCACTGTTAATACTTGTATAGATACACTGACCTAGACCTTAGGCCCAGGAGGGCTCCCTGCCTGTGGCAGGCAGAATAACACCCCCCACATCTCAATATATTCTCATCCTCATGCCTGGAACCTGAAAATATATCACCTTATTAGGCAAAGGGGACTTTTCAGATGTGGTTAAGGTCAAGAATCTTGAAATCGGGAGAATATCCTAGATTATCCAGTTCTTCAGTACTCAGCCTTCTTTATAGTCCAGCTCTCATGTAGAAAGGAAGTTACATTGTAGAACCTCTCTAAAGGCAGAGCTGAGACTCTTGCCTCTTGTCCTCAGTTCAGTTCAGTTGCTCAGTCATGTCCGACTCTTTGAAACCCCATGAATTGAAGCACGTTTATACTTTTGAAAATCTCTTTCCCACCTGCCCAGAAGCCAGCGGGTTCCCCTGTCTGCATTCAGTCTGTCACAATATTACTGCAGCCTCTGGAAGCCCCAGCTGTCCACTCCTGAGCAGTGTGTGAAAAGACAATGACATCTTAGTGTGGTAGGGCAGTAGCTTTGACTTTGTGAGCCCCTGAAAGCATCCCAGGGAATTCTCAGAAGTCTCCAGACCACGGTAAAGGCAGCTGGCCACTTTAAAAATTCTTTGCCTTGTTTTGCTTTGCCCTGTACTAGTTGTTTTTCATTTCAAATTCATTTTCTGCCAGTTATTTCTGCTTGGTGCCAAAGGCTAATAGATAAAGGCTGCCAGTGGTCTAGATATCCAATAATAGAACCAGGCAACTTCTTACACTGAACCAAATGGAGCCATTAAAAATTATTTTTTTCTTATTATTATTCAGTATCTTCTCAATCACAATGAAATCAGGTGATAGTGATTACCCACAACCTTATAAGTCCAAAGACAATCACTGTTAATACTTGTATAGATACACTGACCTAGACCTTAGGCCCAGGAGGGCTCCCTGCCTGTGGCAGGCAGAATAACACCCCCCACATCTCAATATATTCTCATCCTCATGCCTGGAACCTGAAAATATATCACCTTATTAGGCAAAGGGGACTTTTCAGATGTGGTTAAGGTCAAGAATCTTGAAATCGGGAGAATATCCTAGATTATCCAGTTCTTCAGTACTCAGCCTTCTTTATAGTCCAGCTCTCATGTAGAAAGGAAGTTACATTGTAGAACCTCTCTAAAGGCAGAGCTGAGACTCTTGCCTCTTGTCCTCAGTTCAGTTCAGTTGCTCAGTCATGTCCGACTCTTTGAAACCCCATGAATTGAAGCACGCCAGGCCTCCCTGTCCATCACCAACTCCTGGAGTTCACTCAGACTCGCGTCCATCCAGTCAGTGATGCCATCCAGCCATCTCATCCTCGTTCGTCCCCTTCTCCTCCTGCCCCCGACCCCTCCCAGCATCAGAGTCTTTTCCAATGAGTCAACTCTTCGCATGAGGTGGCCAAAGTACTGGAGTATCAGCTTTAGCATCCCTTCCAAAGAAATCCAAGGGGTGATCTCCTTCAGAATGGACTGGTTGGATCTCCTTGAAGGCCAAGAGACTCTCAAGAGTCTTCTCCAACACCACAGTTCAAAAGCATCAATTCTTCAGCGCTCAGCTTTCTTCACAGTCCAACTCTCACATCCATACATGACCACAGGAAAAACCATAGTCTTGACTATGCATGTCCTCAAGCAATGCTATATCCATGTCTGTGCAACCCCAGAAGATGCTGGGAAGAGGAAAATGCACATTGATGATTTCCAAGCTCTTTCTAAAAACAAAACAAAAAAAAAAAACAAAAAAAAACTTTGGACAATGCTGGTTTGCTTTCTTCCAAGGTTTTAGTAGCAAACTTCACAAGAATTTCCCCACAATGTCTTGAATGAAATAAGACAGTACTGACTGCAGTTCAGCCTCAGCGGGTATTTTCTACCCAGGAAAGTCATAAAAGGGCAGCATACCTCCTCCCTTACTGTCACTCTATGAAAGAGTCACCTGGTCGACCCCATAGCACTTGGTCATGCACCATCAGCAAAGTGGGGATCTTGATAGCTCAGGGCTCAGAAGACCTCCAAATCTCCAAGAATATTACTTTCAGCAGAAAGGCTGAAGTGGTGCAGATAAGATTGAGTGTTAGTTAGAGATGTACTAGATGGGAAATAAAGACACAGTAGGCATCTCCATAAGTATCTTGAAAATTTTAAGTTTTTACCATTAAGAAGATCACAGTCCTGGCTTGCCAAGTGACAGGCACCATCTCAACTTTAAAAAAAAATTATTTTATTTGGCTTCACCAGGTTATGTGCACACCATAGCATGTTCCATCTTTGTTGCAACGTCTTTAGTTGCCCTATGTGGAATTTAGTTCCTTGACCATAGATCGAACCCAAGCCCCTTGCTTTGGGAGCTCAGAGTCTTAGCCACTAGACCACCAGGGAAGTCTCTCAACATTTGATGGAGGCTGAAATAACAGAGTGGCAGCCCCTCTCTGCTCCGAGGTCTCTATCTACTCTGATGGCCTAGATGGGCTAGATGCCAGCCCATCACATTGAGGCCACCTGTATTCCCTGACCACCCTCCCTCCTCCCTCCCGCAGCACACAGACCTCTGCTCCTTGGTCATCATTGTGTCCCTCTGGAGGCAGGCTCCCCAGAAAGACAGTGCCTCTGCCATCAGCCAGCCCACCACACCTCACCTGTCTTCTCTGCAGCTTTAGCTGTCTTCCCCACCTCTCCCCTCTCCCTCCTCTCTACCTCTCCATCTCCCTCTCCAGCACCGCCCAACCTTCCCTACCTCCCTCTCTCCCTCCTTCCTGCTCCTCCCTCTTCCCTTCCCTCTCCTTTCTTCACTCTTTCTCTCTCCATCTGCCTCAAGGGGTAGAGGGGACAGATTTGAAAACGAGCAGCTAGCCCATCACGGTTGACCTGGCTTCTTGGGAATGTGCTGCTCTCTAGAACTCTTTCTTGATCACATGCCCGTGTTAGGTACTATGCTCAGGCCTAGAGAAACATAGGTGAATAAAACCCTGTTCCGACTTAGACTTACAGGACTCGTCAGATCTGAAGGGACTCCGAGGAGCCAGTAAAGGAGGCTGCTGTGATCAAGACACTGGGTGTGCAGAGGTGAAGCCAGCTCTCCTCCACCTTTGGGAAATTACAGCTAAATAAATCCTTGCAGGAAGCTGTCATAGCAGACAGAAGGGCACTTGGGGATCTTCGACTTGCCTGGGAAGTCAGGAGTCAGCAGAGGAATTACAAAGAGCTTGAGGCTCTGTTTCTAGAATGAGCTACCACCCATGAGAGGAGGCTCTCTCATCCACTCCTGTTAGGAGCATACGTTGGGGTGCTTTTCAGAAGCGGAGGCTTGGCACAGCCCACCAGCATGCTTCCCGGAGGGCTTAGTGGTAGGAGGATCCACCCCACAATGCGAGAGGTGCAGGCTCAGTCCCTGGGTGGGAAGATGCCTTGGAGTAAGAAATGGAAACTGTTCCAGTATTCCTGCTGGGAAATTCCATAGACAGAGGAGCCTGACAGGCTACATACAGTCCATGGAGTAGCAAAGAATTGGACACGGCTGAGCAACTGAGTACACACGCACACATACATGTGCATTGGTGTGCAAACTACAAGTATCCTCTGACTCAAGAATCCACCAAATAGGCATTGAGCCTAGGTTTACAGCAAAAGTTTGCTCAGATTCAAGTGTGATGGTGTTCCCTGCAGCCTTTATAACTGTCAAATATACCAACCAATGGAAAGCTGATGTCTCATCACTGTTGTTGTTCAGTGGCTAAGTCATGTTCAACTCTTTGCTGCCCTGTGAAAAGTAGCATGCCAGGCTTCCCTGTCCTTCACTATCTCCTGGAGTTTGCTCAGACTCATGTGTATTGAGTTGGTGATGCCATCTAACCATCTAATCCTCTGTCACCCCCTTCTCCTTCTGCCCTTAGTCTTTTCCAGCATCAGGGTCTGGTTTCATTCCTTTTCATGTCTGTTAATTACCAAGAAGATGCTTCTCTGTTTTCTGGATGGAAAGTCTTCCTCACCTCCTTCCCCACTAGGGGTAATAAGGTTCTTTCCTGAGATGACATGAAATATACCTGCTTTGTTGTTGTTATTCAGTTGCTAAGTCATGTCCGACTCTGTGACCCCATGGACTGCAGCACATCAGGATTCCCTGTTCTTAAATATCTTGAAGGGTTTTCTCAAACTCCTGTTCATTGAGTCAATGATGACATCCAACCATCTCATCCTCTGTCATTTGCTTCTCCTCCTGTCCTTAGTCTTTTCCAGCCTCAGGGTCTTTTCCAGTGACTCAGCTTTTCACATCAGGTGGTCAGAGTATTGGAGCTTCAGCTTCAGCATCAATCCTTCCAATGAAAATTCAGGGTTGATTTCCTTTACATAGACTTTGGTATTGTTTAGTTGCTAAGTCATGTCCAACTCTTCTGATCCCACTCCTCTGTCCATGAGATTTCCCAGGCAAGGATACTAGAGTGGGTTGCATTTCCTTCTCCAGAGTATTTTCCTGACCCAGGGATGAAACCCACGTCTCCTGCATTGGCAGGTGATTCTTTACCCTGAGCCACCTGAGAAGGCTTTGGGTTCTGACAAACTTTGCTGCAAAATGAGGACACACAGAAACCCGTACTAATTCTCTGTTTCAGGACCTGTCAGACTGTCAATGACTTACCTCTCTGCCTAAGATTTATTTGGATTTTGTTAATCCAGTGAGACAGAAGTTTCAGGACGCCCAGAGACTGACACTAGTCACGGACCCTTTTCCTCCATCCAAGATAAAGCTATGCAACCTTTAGATATTGCCAACATCACTTCCAGCCCTCTGCCCATGGTGGATGTCTGAAAGAGTAAGTTTCATTGTTATTCAGAAACAGTAAGGTACACAGACCAGGAGATGACTGCCATTGAAAATTACCAGCCAGCCACAGTTCCCAGGGGAAGGGGACACATCGCACCATGTGGGGCCACAGGGGGGAGCAGCAAGGCTGGTCAGGAGGCAGACAGTGGGAGGAGAACACGGCAAGAGCTTGCACTGGGGCTTCTGTGAGAAGCTATGGGCAGGGCAGGCTTAGCACTGGCTGCTCTGACTAATTTCATCAGGCTCTGCAGTGTAGAGATGGTCCTGGGTCGTCTGGTACCCAGCTCTTCCTGGCTCGGGTGGGGAGATCAGGGTAGGGGAATGTTGGCCTGGCGTGTGAGAGTCCCGTGTGAGCCCAATAAGGGAGATGTTTGTGGTGTGGGCTTTGGGTCGGTAGGTTTGCATCTGAAAGGAAGACTTGCAGCTGGATTTTTTCCTTCTTTTACTTTTTTTAAATTAATTTTTCTTGGAGTAGAGCTACTGTACAATGTTGTGTCCGGTTCTGCTCTACAGCAGAATGAATCCACTGCCCTATACAGCTCGGCTTCCCTTTTGGACTTGCTGCTCACCCAGGTCACCACACAGGGCGTTAAGTAGAGTTACCGGTGCCATACAGTATGTCTGCTTCAGTTACCCATTCTGCACGTAATATCCATAGTGTACGAAGTACGTCAATCCCAGTGTCTCAATTCCTCCCACCCCCATTCCCATCTTGGTGTCCATACATTTGTTCTCTATGTCTGTGTCTCTCTTTATGCTTTGGAAATAGGATCACCTATGGCTCAGACGGTAAAGCATCTGCCTACAATGCGGGAGACCTGGGTTCGATCCCTGGGTCAGGAAGATCCCCTGGAGAAGGAAATGGCAACCCACTCCAGTACTCTTGCCTGGAGAATCCCATGGATGGAAGAGCCTGATGGGCTACAGTCCACAGGGTCGCAAAGAGTCAACACGACAGAGCGACTTCACTTTCATACCATTTTTCTAGATTCCACATATATGTGTTAATATGTGATACTTGGTTTTGTCTTTCTGACTTACTTCACTGTTATGACACTCTCTAAGTCCATCAACTTAGATCCATCTCTAAGCCTTTATGAAGGACCCAGTTTCGTTCCTTTTTATGGCCAAGTACTATCCCATTGTATATATGTATCACATTTTCTTCACCATTCCTCTGCCCATGGATATCTAGGTTACTTCCATGTCCTGCCTATTGTAAATAGTGCTGCAATGAATATTGGGGGTATGAGTTTCTTTTTGACTATGGTTTCCTCAGGGTATATGCCCAGGAGTGAGATTGCTGGGTCATATATTAGTTCTATTTTCAGTTTTTAAGGAACTTCCATACTGCTTTCCACAGTGGCTATACCAATTCACATTCCTACCATCAGTGCATGAAGATTCTCCTTCCTTCACACTCTCTCCAGCATTTACTGTTTGTAGATTTTTTTTCCATCTCTAGAAATTGGCTGGTCCTGGGAGTAGAAGTGTCTTCTGGGCAGCAAGGCCCCAAGATATCAAAATGTTAGGAAATACAGAAAATAATAAAACATGATTAAACAGTGGGTGATATCAATCATCCACTGCTGGCTCAAGAATGCGCTCAGGGCAGATGGTCTGCAATGGCCAGCGAAGCTCGTGACCTCGGGCAGGTAGTCACCTTTAAGGTGCAAGGTGTCCTGAGCCCTGTTAAGCCCTCTGTGGACCAGAGTCCCAGCTTTCCCATGTCATCTGCTCCAGAGCAGCTTGGTTGGGTGTTTGTCTTTGTCTCTAAGAGAAACACAGCACTCAGCCGGCACTGTCTCCCCAACAAGAGGGCTTTGTGTAGGAACTTCTGCACATGGCACATTTTTTCCTTCCTCTTAACCATCCTGGGTTTTGTTCATTTATTTTCCAGGAAAACGACACACAGAGGTTGGTGGACTTGCTTCAAGCTTCTTTAGTTCTACTTGCTTCCCAAGCAGAGGAAGGGCTTTGTCACAGGCCCTTCTCTAGGATCTGGGGAAACTTTAGAGACCCAACCGAGGTGAAGACAGGAGCCCTCTTCAAGGCTTTAGAGATGTGGGCCTTCTCCATGCCCAGGACATGCTGGGGATGAGGAAGAATCCAGCCAGCAGCTGTGAATCATGACAAGGAGGAGGAAGTGACCCCAACATCATTCGGTGAATGGGCACTAGTCATTGATACATTAGGTCACTCATCCAACATTGCTTTATTTATATATTTGCAAACATGGGGACGTCCCTGGTGGTCTAGTGGCTCAGACTCCACGCTCCCATTCCATGGGGCCCAGGTTCAACCTCTGGACAAGGAACCAGATCCCACATGATGTAACTAAGAGTTCACAAGCTGCAATGAAAGATCCTGCATGCTGCCAGGAGGATCAAAGATCCCATGTGCCACAACTAAGACCTGGCACAACTAAATAAGCAAATATTAAAAACAAAAATCCCCTAGAAAAGCAAAACCCACGATATTTGTTAGTTGCTTTTATCATTCTAGGAAGAATATTACTTTGCCAAAAAAGGTCCTTCTAATCAAGGCTATGGTTTTTCCAGTAGTCGTGTATGGATGTGAGAGTTGGACTATAAAGAAAGCTGAGCATCCAAGGATTGATGCTTTTGAACTGTGGTGTTGGAGAAGACTCTTGAGAGTCCTTTGGACTGCAAGGAGATCCAACCAGCCCATCCTAAAGGAGATCAGTCCTAAAGGGTGTTCATTGGAGGAATCGATGTTGAAGCTGAAACTCCAATACTTTAGCCACCTGATATGAAGAGCTAACTCATTTGAAAAGACCCTGATGCTGGGAAAGATTGAACGCAGGAGAAGAAGGGGGTGGCAGAGGATGAGATGGTTGGATGGCGTCACTGACTCAATGGACATGAGTTTGGGTAGACTCTGGGAGTTGGCAATGGACAGGCAGGCCGGGTGTGCTACAGTCCATGTGGTCACAAAGAGTCGGACACAACAGAGCGACTGAACTGAACTGAACATATTCCTTACTTAGTTTTATTTGGAATGCTAATTCTACTTATATGACTGTGACATTGGAAGCTGAGTTTCCCTTTCTATGAGGGAGAAAGATCCATAGGAGACCCAGCAGGGATATCCATCCTCTTCCCCAAGTGCCTGGAATCCTAGCACTGGGGTGGAGAACCGGAGAGAGTTACAAATCCCCTGGCCATCAAGTTCAGTGGGTTCTCTCATGGATCCAGGCCAACATGTTTCTGTCCTAAATGACAAGGCAGAGCCAAAAGGAAGACGGAAGATGTCTGCCAAGATGCAAGAGGTGGGAGGCCTGCTTTGTCTTCTCAGAGTTCTCCAAGAAAAGATTTAGTCATAGATTAGCTGAAGCCACAGTTCTCTGCTCTGTAAAGGGTGTCTGGGAAAGCAATGGACTGAGATGGAGAAAGCTGATGGTGGTGTTCACCCCTTCTAAAGAGGAGGAGTTCCAATGAGGGCTGATCCCCTGCTAGGATGGTGATGGAGACTCTGACAGGCTGATGGGGAACACTAACTTGCTTTGCAAAAAGAAAAGAAAGAACATTACGAATATTGGAAGAGGTGTTAGTACCCGGGACAAGAAAGTGAAGCAGGCTGTGGTAAGGGCACAGATGGGGAAGAGCTTTGGAGGATGGGGCTTGGTAACCTTGGTAGCCGTATTTTTTTGTGTGTGCGATGCAGGACTCTTCCCAGATGCCTCGTGATATCTTCAGTAGAATGTGGACCTTTCACTAAAGGGATGTTTCAGGCTGACCTTTTTGGGATACACATAAGTGCTGCATCTTTCTCTGAGGTGGGCACAGGGGTGAGAACAGAAGCAGACAAGTGGCACGCTCATTTTCCACTCCTTGGCCAAAGCAAGTCCAGGGGCCACATCCAAGGTCAAGTTTCATTAACTCCACTTGTTTCCTAAAAGGAAGAGTTGTTCATGTCTGTTTCACTCACCAGGACTGGAAGTGTCTCTGCAGTCACTCTTGTCCATCTCTGTGTCTCCAGAGCCTTGCACAGTGCTTACACGGAGTAGATACTGCGTGAGTGTTTATTGCATAAAATGTCTCTGTAAAATTGCGTCCTCTTTCCATCGGCACGATCTGAAGTCCAGGCTGCCCCTGGATTGTTCCAGAATCTTTTCCATGGCTGCCACCTTTTCGGGTTCTCCCACTGCAAATACACCCTGCACTCCATCCCCTTTGTCTTTGCTCCAACACTGCTTTGATTGTTGTTGTCTCTATTGACTTATGGAACTTTAGCATTTCCACCCTTCCTTCTTAGGAAGTTTTTTCTTTTTTTAATTAATTCATTTTTAATTGAAGGATACTTGCTTTACAGTATTGTGTTGATTTCTACCAAACATCAAAATCAATCAGTCATACGTTTACCCATGTTCCCTCCCATTTGTCAGGAAATCTTAAAGGCTCCCAATTATTAGAATCATGCTTACATTCTTCATCCTGAGGTTTAAAATTACACAGGGAGCTCTAAGGATGGAGAGGATTCAGGAATAGAAAGAGTTCTTACAGAACATTCAGAGTGATACAGTTATTATTTTTGTGGGAGTCATTATTTGCAATTTTCTCCCACGCAGATATATTGTAAGATGACATTTTCCACCCCCTTAAACTTGGGTGTGACCACTGGACTTGCCTTGACCAAAAAAGTGGAGGTGAGCATGTCACTGGATAGAAGCTCTAACAGCCACGCCTGGTTTGTCACGCTCCTGCTCTCCCCCGAGGAAAGTGAGCATGGCCCCCCATCAACCCGTGCCCTGGGAGAGAACCACAGGAGAGACTCCCTGAGCTGATCTGTGACAAACAAAGAGGAGGAACTGCTATTCCCATTTGTAAAACCAGCGCCGTTCCTGTCTTGTTTGATGAGGAGGAGAGGAAGGTAAAAGGCTGAGTCACTTGCTCATTTCACTCAGCTGCTCGAGGGTAGAGCAAAGAGTTCCCCAGTTCCAGTGGGAGAGCTCACCTCTTCCCCCCACCACCGGAAGATGCATAACTGGGGGTAAAGCACAAAGGTTTTGTCATTAGGCAGATCTGGTTCAAATATCAGTTTTGTCATATACCAAGGAGTCTTGCAGATGGTGACGGCAGCCATCAAATTAAAAGATGCTTGCTCCTTGGGAAAAAAGCTATGGCAACAGCTCTGCCAACTAAGGCCCAAATAGTCAAAACTATGTTTTTCCAGTAGCCACGTATGGATTTGCGAGTTGGACCATAAAGAAGGCTGAATGCCAAAAAATTGATGTTTTTGAATTGCAGTGCTGGAGAAGACTCTTGAGACTCCATAGGACGGCAAGGAGATGAAATCAGTCAGTCCTAGAGGAAATCAACTCTGAATATTCATTGGAAGGACTGATGCTGATGCTGAAGCTCTAATACTTTGGCCACCTGATGCAAAGAGCCATTGGAAAAGACCCTGATGCTGGGAAAGACTGAAGGTAAAAAGAGAAGGGGGTGACAGGGGATAAGATGGTTAGATAGCATCACCAACTCAATGAACATGAATTTGCGCACACTCCGGGAGATAGTGTGGGACAGAGGAGGCTGATGTGCTGATGTCCGTGGGGTTGCAAGAAGTCACACATGACTTAGCAACTGAACAACAGTGACATCAAAGGAGTCCTTGTTCTCCAGCTATAAAAGGGCAACAACAATCTGTCTCATAATTCTGTGGGAGGATGATGAGAAATGGGATTTCCTGCCATATCAGTAAACAAAGGATATCACAGTCATCAGCAATTAGTCACCACAGACGGTGAGTTGGTGAGCCCTGAGGGAACTCTGAAGGAAAGAATATCTGCTATCTGGCAACTGTAACATGCAGCCACTCCCTATGGTGAGCCCCAAGGAACTCAGGATATGAAAATACAGGATAGCGGCTCCAGATAGCTGAGATGCAGTATCAAAGGAATGATTTCAGTGAGCTCAGACTCTTGCATCTTCTCATACATAAAAGAGCTCTAAATTCCTTAACTTGAAATGTCTAGCTTTTCTTTAATAAACAATAATCTTTTGATGTTCAGATTGCCTGCCCTTTGTTGCAAAAGTTCTATATAACCTGGCTCCTCCCACTTCTCCTCCTTGGAGCAGTTCCTCGGGATTATGTGAAATGGCGCCTCCCAGTCTTGAAGTCCTGAAAATTCCCATCAAATAAATATAATTCTCAGCTTTTAGGTTGCAAATATGTTTTTAAGTCGACAGTGAAATAAACTAGGGTGGAGACCCTTGACAGGCATGCAGGAGGTCATGGAAGACGTGGAAAAAGTCAGTTAGCCTTGTCTCCTTCCCATGACCTGGCTCTCCTCTTTGTCCTCTGGATTGACCACAGCCATCCTCACCTCTGAGGTCTGGCTCATTCTGTTCCTCCCCATCGCCTCCTTTCTCCCCTCCAGAAGCCCAGTTGAAGTCCCACTTTCTCCATGCTGCCCCCTTCCCTATTCCTGCTCACACTCTCCTCCCCAACCATGGGACTTCTGATGTTTAATCAGCCATATGTATTTAACTGTTCCACAGATGAGTGGGTTTTCTCTCTAGTGACAGCAGACACACCCTGAGGTATTGACCAGCATCTTAGCCCTCTTGCATCTTAGCCCTGCCCCAGCTCAGCCTGTTATTGGGTGAGTGGTTTGGGGCACTTCCCTCCACATCCCTGAGCCTAATTCCTCCCTTGTGCACATGGGAAGTCGCTGGAGGAGCGCTGAAGGCACTCCTACTCAGGGACAACACAGTTCATCTGGGCTGAGCCCTCAAACAGGAAGTGATCCACGGGAATCACTGGGCCCTGAGCATCTCCATGGAGCAGGCTTTGTAGCAGTGCTTTGCACTTTCTGAATTGTCAGCAGAACCTTACGACTTGGGATGTTTGCAGATGGAGAGCACAAAATTTGAAGACATTTATAACTTAACTGGCAACAGTCAGTTGAGAATGATTTCTTACTAATAACTAAATATTTATGTGTGAGAGTCTGTGCTAGGGATTCAGAGAGGTGAATAAGGCAGAAGTAGTATCTGGATTCAGGCTTCCCAGGTGGCACTAGTGGTAAAGAACCCACCTGCCAATGCAGGAGACGTAAGAGACATGGGCTTGATGCCCGGGTTGGGAAGATCCCCTGGAGGAGGGCATGGCAACCCCCTCCAGTATTCTTGCCCAGAGAATCCCATGGACAGAGGAGCCTTGGGACTACAATCCACAGCGTCACACAGGGTTGGACAGGACTGAAGCAGCTTAGCAAGCATGCATGCATGGTATCTGGACTCATGAAGCATACAACCCAGCAGACAAATAAGGTGTTCAACTCAACAAGCATTCCATCAACCTCCTCCATCCAGCACATCCCTGTATTATTATATTCCATGTATGAGAAGCACCATCATTATTGCACTGACCTTTAAGTCAGCACCTTCCATGAATGGTCACCAGGAAATTCTATATATATACTGTCTCATTTACTCCCCAAAGCATTCTGAAGAAGGTGTATTATTAGTGTCTTTTGATATTCTTTAAGTCTGTAGAATAGTGCAGAGGCCAGTTAAATTTTACATGAATAAATTGCCATGTCAGAGGAGCTTCATGAAGGTTTGCCTGTCCAAATGGGAAATGTCAAGAAGCCAGAACCCAAGCAGTGAGTGAGTTTTGAGCTGCCCTATTACTTCTCAAAAGAAGTACAAATTCTTTATTTTCCCTACTTACCTTCACTCCCCCCCTAAATGACCACAATTCTTGTTTTGCTTTTCAGCATCTTTCCAGCCAGCCACCATGTAGGTGACTTCTCTGGTTGATCCAGCCAACTGCAAGCCCAAGAAGTTACTATTTCCAGAGGGAAGGCATGAATGAAGAGACCACAGTGCACAGAGACGTCGGTCAGAGACAAGAACCCCTTCTTCAGCTCTCTCTGTGAGTGATCAGACCCTTAGTCACTCTGGGAGAGAAATCCAACTGAAAACCTAAAGAAATGCCTTGAGAAGAAATCTGACTATATCTCCCAACCAAGAGACAAAGCAAGACACACAACCACAGTAACCTCTTATAAGTCAAACTAAATGAGCTAATAAAATCAGTGCTATAAAGATGTCCAATTAATCTAAACACAAAGATAATTGGTTTCTAACCTCTCTGATTCTAAGCCAGCAACTCTCACCAGAGGGGCCTTTATCCAGCATAATGTGGTTGGGGTTTGGCTTTTAAGTGTGTAGCCGGGAAGTCAGTCTTGGAGATTTCCTTACTGCTGATCGTTGTCTTGCTCAGGAGGTCTGGAGCTCTGTTGGATGAGTTCATGTGTCAAACCTTGGCCATCTCATGCAGATTGCTCTGATCTTATACATTTATGGCACCCAGCCATCCACGCACTCATTCTTTTACTCAGCAATGAGCACACCCGTGTATCAGGCACTATCAGATATGAGCTCCCAGCTAACCAGTGGGGTTTGAGGGGATGGATACACATTTGGGCAATTAGAGTTCAAAGGCTGTTTGGTTTGTTCCCTCCTGACCTCTCTGCTCTGGACTCCATCAGTGATCTTCCTTCTTCTGAAGAATCATCAGTTTCTCTCTCTTCTCTGCTTCTTCTCTACCAGTTCTTTCTCAAACCTCCTTCATATCATAAAATTCCACTGAGCTGGAGGCCCTCCAAGGTGTCATCTTATCCGTCTCCCCTCATCCAAACCTCTAAGTAATCTGCATTCTCTGTTGTCCTTCACCTTCACCTCATTCCTCAACCCCTGACAACACATCCACCAATTTCAGTTATAACTGCTCTTTCAAAAGTCACCTGTTGCTGTTGTTCAGTCACCCAGTCATGTCTGACTCTCTGTGACCCCATGGACTGCAGCACGCCAGGCCCCCTGTCCCTCACCATCTCCTAAAGTTTGCCCAAGTTTATCTCCACTGCATTGATGATGCCATCCAGCCATCTCACCATCTGATTCCCTCTTCTCCTTCTGCCCTCAATCTCTCCCAGTGTCAGGGACTTTGCCAGTGAGTTGGCTGTTTGCATCAGGTGACCAAAATACTGGGTATTCTTTATTTTCCCTACTTACCTTCACTCCCCCCCTAAATGACCACAATTCTTGTTTTGCTTTTCAGCATCTTTCCAGCCAGCCACCATGTAGGTGACTTCTCTGGTTGATCCAGCCAACTGCAAGCCCAAGAAGTTACTATTTCCAGAGGGAAGGCATGAATGAAGAGACCACAGTGCACAGAGACGTCGGTCAGAGACAAGAACCCCTTCTTCAGCTCTCTCTGTGAGTGATCAGACCCTTAGTCACTCTGGGAGAGAAATCCAACTGAAAACCTAAAGAAATGCCTTGAGAAGAAATCTGACTATATCTCCCAACCAAGAGACAAAGCAAGACACACAACCACAGTAACCTCTTATAAGTCAAACTAAATGAGCTAATAAAAATCAGTGCTATAAAGATGTCCAATTAATCTAAACACAAAGATAATTGGTTTCTAACCTCTCTGATTCTAAGCCAGCAACTCTCACCAGAGGGGCCTTTATCCAGCATAATGTGGTTGGGGTTTGGCTTTTAAGTGTGTAGCCGGGAAGTCAGTCTTGGAGATTTCCTTACTGCTGATCGTTGTCTTGCTCAGGAGGTCTGGAGCTCTGTTGGATGAGTTCATGTGTCAAACCTTGGCCATCTCATGCAGATTGCTCTGATCTTATACATTTATGGCACCCAGCCATCCACGCACTCATTCTTTTACTCAGCAATGAGCACACCCGTGTATCAGGCACTATCAGATATGAGCTCCCAGCTAACCAGTGGGGTTTGAGGGGATGGATACACATTTGGGCAATTAGAGTTCAAAGGCTGTTTGGTTTGTTCCCTCCTGACCTCTCTGCTCTGGACTCCATCAGTGATCTTCCTTCTTCTGAAGAATCATCAGTTTCTCTCTCTTCTCTGCTTCTTCTCTACCAGTTCTTTCTCAAACCTCCTTCATATCATAAAATTCCACTGAGCTGGAGGCCCTCCAAGGTGTCATCTTATCCGTCTCCCCTCATCCAAACCTCTAAGTAATCTGCATTCTCTGTTGTCCTTCACCTTCACCTCATTCCTCAACCCCTGACAACACATCCACCAATTTCAGTTATAACTGCTCTTTCAAAAGTCACCTGTTGCTGTTGTTCAGTCACCCAGTCATGTCTGACTCTCTGTGACCCCATGGACTGCAGCACGCCAGGCCCCCTGTCCCTCACCATCTCCTAAAGTTTGCCCAAGTTTATCTCCACTGCATTGATGATGCCATCCAGCCATCTCACCATCTGATTCCCTCTTCTCCTTCTGCCCTCAATCTCTCCCAGTGTCAGGGACTTTGCCAGTGAGTTGGCTGTTTGCATCAGGTGACCAAAATACTGGGGCTTCAGCTTCAGCATCAGTCCTTCCAATGAGTATTCAGGGTTGATTTCCCTTAAGATTGACTGGTTTGATCTTGCTGTCCAAGGAACTCTCAGGAGTCTTCTCTAGCACCACAGTTTGAAGGCATCAGTTCTTTGGCGCTCTGCCTTATTTACCATCCAGCTCTCACCACCATGTATGACTGCTTGGAAGACCAGAACCTTGACTATATGGACTTTTGTCGGCAGAGTAATGTCTCTGCTTTTCAGCACCCTGTCTAGTTTGTCATAACTTTCCTGCCAAGAGGCAATCATCTGATTTCATGGCTGCAGTCACCATCTGTTGTCATTTTAAGGCCCAAGAAGAGGAAACATGTCACTGTTTCCACCATTTCCCCTTCTGTTGCCATGAAGTAATGGAACCAGATGCCAAGATCTCAGTTGTTTAATATTTAGTTTTAAGCTGACTCTTTCATTCTCTTCTTCACCTTCATCAAGAGACTCCAACAACCTCCTAATCCAACCAGCAGACATGCTTGTCTTTTTCTTTCCACTGTGTCTAATGCTGCTGATCACTCCAAGAAGCTGCTTTCTCCTGGCTCTTGTCTTCTCAAATCTTCCTCTTTGCCTGTCTCCCTGGTAGGTGGCTCTTCCTCTTCTCATCCCTTAGATCTCATGCTCCCCTGACAACTTGGCCCCCTTCTACAGACACCCCTATCTCCCTGGAGCTTCTTATTTATCCTCATTGATTTAACTGGAATTTGCCTACTGATGGCCTTAGTATCTAAACCTCTGGGCAGAGACTACCCAATGTGCTGTGGTGTGCTTAGCTGCTCAGCCATGTCCAGCAACCCATGGACTGTAGCCTGCCAGGCTTCTCCATGGGATCTTCCCAACCCAGGGACTGAACCCAGGTTTCCTGCATTGCAGGTGGATTCTTTACCAGCTGAGCCACCAGGGAAGTTTGACTAATCAATATTGGGACTCAAATTAGAGTTAAGCTAGATATCTGCACTCTGCTGTTCCATAAACAGTTTATATTCAACTTGTTGCAAACAAAGCTCATTCATTACCATTCTCTAAACTTGTTTGTTATTCCTTCTATATATATTTTTAAATCTCAGTTGCTGGTCCAAGCATTCAGTTGGTCATTCAAATATGTGTCCTGGTTTTTGTCTTCACTGAGACCCATCAGTTTCTTTCACCAGCGAAACAACCTAAACGTCTAATGGCAGATGAATGGATAAAGAAGATGTGGTAAAAATATATAGTGGAATATTCAGTTCAGTTCAGTCACTCAGTCGTGTCTGACTCTTTGAAACCCCATGAATCACAGCACACCAGGCCTCCCTGTCCATCACCAACTCCCAGAGTTCACTCAAACTCATGTCCTTTGAGTTGGTGATGCCATCCAGCCATCTCATCCTCTGTCATCCCCTTCTCCTCTTGCCTTCAGTCCCTCCCAGCATCTGGGTCTTTTCCAATGAGTCAACTCTTTGCATGAAGTGGTCAAAGTATTGGAGTTTCAGCTTCAGCATCAGTCCTTCCAATGAACACCCAGGACTGATCTCCTTTAAGATGGACTGATTGATCTCCTTGCAGTCTCAAGAGTCTTCTCCAACACCACAGTTCAAAAGCATCAGTTCTTCAGTGCTCAGCTTTCTTCACAGTCCAACTCTCATATCCATACATGACCATTAGAAAAACCATAGCCTTGACTAGACAGACCTTTGTTGGCAAGGTAATATCTCTGCTCTTCAATATGCTATCTAGGTTGCTCATAACTTTCCTTCCAAGGAGTAAATGTCTTTTAATTTCATGACTGCAATCACCATCTGCAGTGATTTTGGAGCCCCAAAAATAAAGTCTGACTTGGCCATAAAAATGAATGAAAGTGGGTCATTTGTAGAGATGTGGATGGACCTGGAGACTGTTTTACCATACAGGGTGAAGTAAGTCAGAAAAAGGAAAACAAAGATTGCATATTAATGCATTTATGTAGAATCTTGAAAAATGGTACTGATGAACTTATTTCTGGGGCAGGAATAGAGACACAGACATAGAGAATGGGCATGCAGACACAGCGGGGGTAGAGGACGATGGGATGAACTGGGAGGTTAGGATTGACATATATACCCCACCGTGTGTAACATGGATGGCTAGTGGGAACCTGCCGTATAACACAGGGAGCTCACTCAGTGTTCTGGGGTGACCTAGAGCAGGGGATAAGGGGTGGGAGGGAGGTTCAGAGGGAGAAGCTATATGTGCACCTTCAGCTGATTCACTTCGTGTCCAACAGAAGCTAATGCAATATTGTAAAGCAATTATCCTCCTAATGAAAATGGATAACCAATCAGGACCTACTCAATATTATATAACAACCTAAATGGAGAAAAGGTTTTGATGAAGAATGAATACATGCACATGTATAACTGAATCACTTTGCTGTACACCTGAAACTAACACAACATTGTTAATCACCTATACTCCAGTGTCACAGCCACCGGCAATTTCTGGCGTCCAGATGTGAATGAGGGCTCCCCAAACTATGATCCACCAGATGTCACCACCTCCCCCACACCAACCCCACACAATGGCAGTGATTGCTGAGGAGCTGAGAAAATGCAGGAAGTAGCCATTTGCAACTCCTTAAGGTGAACAATGGAGAAGGCAATGGCACCCCACTCCAGTACTCTTGCCTGGAAAATCCCGTGGACGGAGGAGCCTGGTGGGCTGCAGTCCATGGGGTCGCTAAGAGTCGGACACGGCTGAACGACTTCACTTTCACTTTTCACTTTCATGCATTGGAGGAGGAAATGGCAACCCACTCCAGTGTTCTTGCCTGGAGAATCCCAGGGACGGGGGAGCCTGGTGGGCTGCCGTCTATGGGCTCTCACAGAGTCAGACAAGACTGAAATGACTTAGCAGCAGCAGCAAGGTGAACAAGGAAGCAAGAACGAATTTAGCGAGCCCAGAGGCAGGCTTCTTCCAATACACAGAATGCTAGATTCCTTAACTTGATACCCAGTCATTGATGTTCAGACGCCCTGCCCCTTTGCTGCAAACTTGCAACCAAGTCTGTGTAGCCTGACTCCCGGTCCTGCCTCCTTGGAGCAGTTTTCTCAGAGCTATTGGGGTCTCACAGAGTCAGACAGACTGAAATGACTTAGCAGCAGCAGCAAGGTGAACAAGGAAGCAAGAACGAATTTAGCGAGCCCAGAGGCAGGCTTCTTCCAATACACAGAATGCTAGATTCCTTAACTTGATACCCAGTCATTGATGTTCAGACGCCCTGCCCCTTTGCTGCAAACTTGCAACCAAGTCTGTGTAGCCTGACTCCCGGTCCTGCCTCCTTGGAGCAGTTTTCTCAGAGCTACTGAGATGCCGTCTCCCGGCTCGGAGTCCTAAACATTCCCACCAAGTGAAATAGCTCTCTACTTTCATGTTGTGACTATGTTTTATTCAGTCGACAGTTTAAAGCAAGCTGATACTGTCTTGATGGTTGTGAAGGCATCCCTGGGTGACTATTTCCCCTGAAAGCACCGAGTCATGAGACGCCAGACTGGTTTTTCTAACTGAATTCTGAGAGCTGTGAGATCCATCCTGACGCTGGGTGGGTGACATTATCAATGGCCCCCCTATCGTACCGAAAGTGTCATCTCCAAATTCACATACCAAGGTCATAGCTCTTACTGCTGATATTTTAAAAATTAGTTACTTCTTTCACATTAGCCTGGATCATGTGAAAGTGCTGTTTTGTGGGTCAAAAATGACACCACGTTGGCAATTTCACAAGATTCCGTCTCATGCAAAACACCGCAAATCAATTTTGAGAGTATAAAGGGTCCAAAGTTCTCTCTTCCATTCTAATCCCCGCTTCCTCTCCCCAAGGGCAACAGCTGCTACTGCGACCTGCAGACTAATTGCAGACAATTTGAGAACTATTTTACTTGCATATTAATTGATGAGCATGTGGAAGCATAGCCTGCACCCTTTTTTAAAAATTTATTTTTAATTGAAGGATACTTGCTTTAAAATATTGTGTTGGTTTCTGATGTAGCTCAACATGAAAACATTATTTCTTTAGCTGAATTTCTTAGAAATCATTCAACTAACTTGTTCATGTTTTTAATCAGATACCTATGGCTATGTCAGTTCTTTCCAAAGTTGTGCTATATAAACAACACCAAAATGAACACACACACACACACACACACACACACACACACTCCTTTATTATGGGCAAGTATATGAGGCTATATCTTTATGCGTTAATCAGTCATGTCTGACTCATTGTCATCCTATGGACCGTCACCTGCCAGGTTCTTTTGTCCATGAGATTTTCCAGGGAAAAATGCTGGTGTGGGTTGCCACTCCCTTCTCCAGAGGATCTTCCCAACCTAACGATCAAATCTGGGTCTCTTACATTGCAGGCAGATTCTTTACCATCTGAGCCTCCAGGGAAGCCTACATCTTTGGAAGGGAAATTTCTGTGCTAAAGAGCTGGTGTTGTTAAATATTGAGAGATACTAACAAATTCCCCTCCAAATGGGTCGCGCTAATGTGCCTTCTTCCCAACAGCATGTGTCTGTGGTCTACACTTTACATTAGTCAATCTCATACCTTCTCTCATGATGTGCAGATTATTTTTTAAATCGATCAGATATTATTATTCCTCTTGTTTATTTATTTATTTTATTTGGCCTCTCTGTGAGGCATGAGGGATCCTAGTTCCCCAATCAGGGATCCAACCCGAGCCTTCTACACCGGAAGCACAAAGTCCTAACCACTGGACCCCCAGGAAGTCCCTTGCAGATACTTTTGACACACATAGAGCTTGTGTTCATTAAGAAACTTCAACTAAAATGGCGATGCTCAGAGTGCCGGTCATTGGCATACTGGCTCTCAGGCAAGCTCCCTGTATCAGTGATTGACGTGGGGGAAGGATGCGGTGTGAGAGCTGAAGCAAATTCATAGCCCAGACTCTCCTGTCCACTGACCTGAGGTTAGGATTGGCTGGTGGAGCAGAGGGGCTGAGTGGGGAAGCTGGGGCCTTGCTCACTCTTGTGGGCAGAAGGGGAAGGAGACGAATGAGTTTTTCTTTTTCCCTTTCCTGAAAACAAAGAAGATAAAGAGAACAATAGCAGGCCTGAACATGCCCAGTTTGTTGTTGTTTTTTTTTTTTTTTTTTTTTTTTACTTTACTGCTCCTGTCTCTGAATGTCTGGAATTAAGTTTGCTTTTCTGCCCCCTTACTCTGCCGGGGCTGTAACTCACATGTTTTCCTTTGACTCTATGCTAAATATGTCCCCTATTTGGTGTTTACCCTTACAACACCCTTCCCCCTGTAGTTATATATCAGAAAGGAGGCCACCGAACTGTCAGACTCGATTACTGGCTAACTGACACCAGTTTCTAACTGTCTTTGAAACAGGAAGAAACCAAGTTCCTAACACCCTTGTTCCTTACCAGCGACTCCTGACTGCAAAAGTGAAGTCTCTCAGTCGTGTCTGAGTCTTTGCGACCCCGTGGACTGTAATCTACTAGGCTTCTCTGTCCATGGGATTCTCCAGGCAAGAATACTGGAGTGGATTGCCATTTCCTTCTCCAGGGGATCTTCCTGACCCAGGGGTCGAACCTGGGTCTCCCGCATTGGAGGCAGACGCTTTAACCTCTGAGCCGCCAGGGAAGCCTAAACCGACGTCAAAACCTGGCTGCAAGCCCTCATCTTATGTGAGCCCCTAGACTCCTCACGAGGTTGGGGGGGGCACAGTTTTTGAGGCACGAGCCTACTGTGTTGCCCTCTCCTCTGGCTGAAGATTAAAGCCACCTTTCTATTTCCATACACTCCGTCTCATATTTTTTAATTAGGCTTCAGGGGGCAGAGAAGGCCGAGACGTTGGCCAGCAACACCCTGTCTGCTGCTGGTGGCGTCTCCTGCAGGCACTGAGCATTTCTCGGGTGAGGAGGGGTGTTCTGGCTCTGGACGGCGCCCTGGCCCTTGGGCTCTGCTTGCTTCCCCTGTTCCCTTTATCCGTCCACCCCAGGGCTGCTCGTGGGGAGCTTCGGGCTCTCGGACCGTGTCGCTCTCCTCTGTTCGTCCTTGCAGCTTTCCCACTGTCCTTGTCACTGGCTCCTTATTCAAAATCACTCTTACTGAACTCTCTGCTTTGGCTTTGTGTGTTTCATATCTCTCCCCTGCGAGGAACACTGAATGGATGCACCCCCCGTTGACAAAACTGAGAAGATGCCACCTGCTTAAGCTGATGGTGGGAATGAAAAGTATTGCAGAGTCTGGTTTTGGCAGGCAGGTGGGTAATATCGCCCAGGAGCTTTAAAAACGAGCCTGCTCTTGCCTCATGTTTTGGAGATACGTGTTGAAATATTTATGAATGGAATGATTTATGTCTGGGATTTGCTTCAACACAAGCCAAGGGAGAGGGTGAAAGGAGACTGGCCCTGAGCTGACAGTTGTTTAATCTGGGTGAAGGGTGCTCACACGTTCGTACACTCCTTGCTTTACTTATGAGTGTTTGCATATTTCAGTAAGAAAAAGGGTCTTTCCAAAGCAAAATCTTGGACCTTGCAATCTACTTTCTAAGAATTTATCCTAAAGAAAAAACCTTCTAAACGTTAAAAAAGGAAAGATAAGGAAAAACTCTAAATGTTAAAAAGAAAAGATTTATTGTTAAAGATGGTTTCTAAGAGCATTGTTTATAATAACCAACAGTTGGCCACAATCTGATCTTCTGACAGTGGGTTGGTCCTATCCTAAGTAATATGACACATTGGAAGTGGTTTAAGCTTAGAAAGAGTTTTGTTTCAGAAACAAGCATATTATCTAAGATCTTCATGACTATTTTTTTTGTTCATGATAATTTAAGTGAAAAAACAAGTTATAAGCATGTGATAATAGAATTGACTTAAAATTATTTTTACACGTGTCTAAAGGAGGAGGTGAGGGGTATGCACACAAGTACAGTGTCACGTGGACAGGGTTGTGTTCTTTCTTTCTTTCACTTGTTCACACTTTCTGGCTGGTTTGTTGTATAATAGTTCTTATTATCATGTACAAGTATCAAAAAGTAACACTTACGACATACTAAGCACACAGTATTACTTCTGAATTATCAGAAATGAATGGCACATCCTTTTTTTCCTCACTCCCCCTTCCCTTTTTTAATGTCTGCTTTTAAATGGACCCTCCCCACACACTGTTATATTTAAAATGGATAACCAACAAGAACTTCCTGTATAGCATAGGGAACTCTGCCCAGTGTTACGTGACAGCTTGGATGGGGGAGAATGGATACACGTATACCTTTGCTGTCCGCCTGAAACTATCACAATATTGCCAAGTGACTATACCCCAATATAAAATGCAAAGTTTAGAAACATAAGCAACCAAAAAAATCAACACTACCCGTGGCTGAAGGGTTGCATGCTGAAGCTGAAGCTCCAGTACTTTGCCCATCTGATGCAAAGAGCTGACTCATTGGAAAAGACCCTGATGCTGGGAAAGATTGAGGGCAGGAGGAGAAGGGGATGACAGAGGATGAGATGGCTGGATGGCATCACCGACTCCATGGGCATGAGTTTAAGTAAACTCTGGGAGAGAGTGAAGGACAGGGAAGCCTGGCACAGGTTGGGGGGAGGGGAGAAAAGGGGATGCCACGGGCAATGGGAATGGTCATAAACCTTCCCCGCTGGGCTGACAATGCATTTACCAGTGATCAGGAGCATGGCGGACGGGATGTAAATGACATAGCAGCACTGTCTGCCGTGGTCCCTTCACACGCCCCTGGCTGTCCTGCCCTCGTCCCCTCTTGCTGGTCCCCACCCACTGGACTGCTGGACCCCTCCTGGCCTCAGTCCCAGCCTTGCCCTCCCTTCCCATTCCTGCCGCCCATCCTGCAGCCCTTCAGGGTTTTAACTGATAACTCTTGTTTCAAGGGATGCTCCCTTCTCATGTACCATCTCAGCTGCTGACCCGTTTTTGGCCACATCATCTAATAATAAGGATAAGCAATCAAGCACTGAACTGTGCACAGAGCTGCTCTGAGGACTTTCATAAGCAGCATCTCATGGAATCCTCCAATATTCTGTAAGGATAACAACACCTGCCCCCTTCACAGCCTCCCCCATTGCCCCCAGTCTTGCAGATAAAAGGCTGAGAGAATCAAAGGAATGAAATGACTTGCCCAGAATCCCACCCTACAGGCACTGGGGGGTGGGGTCAGAAGCAAGGTTCAAACCCAGGTCCCTGCTGTTTCTGCTACACAGTGGGTGCCTTCGTGTCTGGAATGATGCCAGGAAGACTGGACTCTGGAAGTGGCCTCTGCCTGGTGCCAACTCTCACAGGCCAGTGCTGAGCCTCCCTGTACCCTGGTTCCTTATCTGTAGGACAGGTGTGACAATAGGGCCATGCCATGCTCCGTCACTCCAGTCACGTCCAACTCTGCAGACTGCAGCCCACCAGGCTCCTCTGTCCATGGAATCCACATAAGCTTACTGGAGTGGGTTGCCATGCCGTCCTCCAGGGGATCTTCCTGACCCAGGGATCGAACCCACATCTTCTACATTTCCCAAATTGCAGGTTGATTATTCCCTGGTGGCTCAGACAGTAAAGCATCTGCTTGCAATGTGGGAGACCTGGGTTCCATCCCTGGGTGGGGAAGATCCCCTGGAGGAGGAAATGGCAAACCACTCCAGTGTTCTTGCCTGGGAAATCCCATGGACCGAGGAGCCTGGTGGGCTACAGTCCATGGGGTCGCAAAGAGTCAGACATGACTGAGCAACTTCACTATTTGCCACTGAGCCACCAGGGAGGCCCAACAATGGGACAACGGTGAGGATGAAGTCAGAGGAGGAAACGGTGCACAGAAAGCAGTTTGGGCAACCCCCTTCAGAGCGCGACCTCGTTACGCATCACAGCTCTTCTCAGAGCCTGAGAACCCCTGAGCCACCACCCCCAAGAGTCTGATGTCATTGATCGGGGAGCAGCCTGGATTTCTAAAACCCCCTCTCCTCCAGATGATTCTGACCTGCAGCCAAGCCTGGGTCCACTGCCTGGCACACAGGAAGCGCCGCATAAATAATAGGTGCTCTGTCCTGTCTGGTCCCGCCCACTTCTGCCCCTGGTCCTGCCTGGCTCCCAGATTCTGAGGTCTCGAGTCTCAAGCTCCCCTGCCAACGAGGCTGTCCACTCTGGGATGGCCCCTCTGGGTGTCCAGGCTCCTAGGCAGCCCTAGGCTGCCCTCGGGCTTCAGGTACTTGACTTAGAGCAAACCCTGTGCCCAGTTTCAAGAAAGACAATTCCAGAACACTCATGCTAGGGGGAGGGGTGCAGAGGAGAGGCTTGAGGGGCCCTAGATGCTCTGGGGGCCCTCCTGTAAGAGGAGGGGCCCCCACTAGGCTGATTTCAGTGGGGCTGCCGCGTGTCTTTGGAAGCCAGTTCTGACAGCATTCAGTACAAGAGTGCCACTCCCAGGTCACACTGTGATGTGGTAGCCAGGGTCTGGGGTCAGGCCTGGGTTTGCAAAACTTGACTTTAATCAAAACTGCCTAAATGGGAAGGAAATCCGAAAGAGAGGGAGCATACACACACGCAGCTGATCCACTTTGCGGTGTGGCAGAAACTAACACAGCGTTGTGAAGCAGCTACGTTGCTGCTGTTGTTCAGTCGCCCAGTCGTGTCTGGACTCTTTGTGATCCCGTGGACCGCAGCACACTAGGCTGCCTGTCCTTCACCATCTCCCAGAGTTTGCTCAAATGATGCCGCCAACCATCTCATCGTCTGTTGCCCCCTTCTCCTCCTGCCCGAAATCTATCCCCGCATCAGGATCAGTGAGTTGGCACTCCAATAAAATGATTTTTGAAAAATTGCCTTTATGACCTCTCTGTGGTTGAGTACCAGAAAAAGTCACTGGTTTGAATATAGAGCAAAGTGAAATGTGTAACTTGAAACACTAGGAGACCAGGGACGGCTGAACAGCAGCAGGTTCTCATTCTCCATGCCGTGCTCAGCCTCGCGCGCCCCGGCAGGTGGGACTGTCTGTCGAATTCTCGCCTTTGCACTCGTCTCTCCCCACTCCCGCTGCCCCCAGCAGTGCGCGTGTTGTTTCATAAACCTGAGCGAGTTGACAATGAGCTATGACTTCCCCCTAGTTCAGTTGTTCTGTATCGGGGTGATTGTGTCTCCCGGAGACATGTGACAACCTCTGGACATATTTTTGGTTGTCACGACTCAGGGAGGGTTGCTGCAGGCATCTAGGGAGTCGAAGCCAAGGGCTCTAACCATCCAAAATGCGCAAGACAGGAAGTCTCACCTGTGGAGGGAGCGGCTGCAGCTCCTGGGCCCTCTCCCAGCTGGGGCCCCAGACTGCGGCTAACAAGGGACTTCCCAGCACTGTTCTAGTCCGGATATGACTTGAGCAAACCTGAATCCAAGCAGAGGAAGTCTATCCAGACTCCAGTGACTTAGAAGGTTTGACTTTGTGGGCACACTAGAAATTAGGATGTCTGGGAGGAAAAAGCAACACAGACTGTTCGTGGAAGTCTGACTGTAATGTGGATTCGTGCCTCAGCCTTCAAGGGTCTTCAGCTGGAGAAACACGAGCCAGACCCCAAATCGGCATACCGTCACCTGCCCAGAAAGCACGGCCTGTTCTTTCTTAACTGTGATGAGGTATGGACAGTTTACTTATCTGTTAGGTTACACCGGCTTCCCAGGTGGCACTGGTGTAAAGAGCCCTCCTGCCAACGCAAGAGGCATGAGAGACATCGGTTCAATCCCTGGGTCAGCAGATTCCCCTTAAGAGGGCAGGGCAACCCACTCCAGTATTCCTACCTGGAGAGTCCTATGGACAGAGGAGCCTGGCGGGCTACATGGGGTCACAAGAGCCAGACATGACTTAGTGACTAAACCCCCACCACAATAGCAAAACCACATGAACTTAGGTTAACATATGACAAAGACTTTCTACAGTTGTTTACAGACTCAGTAACGTTTCCGTTGCTGTTCAGTCGCCTCCACATGTTCGACACTTTGTGACCCCACGGGCTGTAATAGCCAGACCTCCCTGTCCATCACCATCTTCCAAAGTTTGCCCACGTTCGTGGCCATCCATCACGGTGATGCCATCCGGCCATCTCATCCTCTGATGCCTTCGTCTCCTTCAGTTACACAAAAATAAACCCTTAATTGGCATGTTTGATTGGACTGCTTGTTCTATGCAACTGTTATATCACCTTGTTCAAAAGGATAAGGCCTAAGGAATTTTAATGTCTGCTAATGCACGTGTGCTCAGTTGCACGCTCAGTTGCTCAGTCGTGTCCTATTCTCTGTGACCACCGTGGACTGTAGCCCACCAGGCTCCTCTGTCCATGGAACCTTCCAGACCGGAACACTGGAGTAGGTTTCCTCCTACAGGGACTGAACCCGCGTCTCTTGCATCTCCCGCGTTGGCAGATGGATGCTTTTACCCCTCGCGCCTCTTGGGAAGCCCCTACTAATACACATGCACGGGAAAAAGGTATTTAGAGACTGGGCTCTTGATAATCAGCAGGTATTTACCCCTGAAGGCGTTACTGAATGCACGGACACCTGGTGTGAGGAACTCATACCAGGAGAGTTAATATGAGTTCCATGTGCCAGTGTCAGGCATTACCGATTGCTCTTGGAGAGGAATGTTAGCTGCCTCTTTGCACTGGAAATTATTTGAACTTTCATAACTATACCTACTTTTTGACAGATTGAGATAAAGCTGCCTGTTGAGAAATCTGTATGCAGGTCAGGAAGCAACAGTTAGAACTGGACATGGAACAACAGACTGGTTTCAAATAGGAAAAGGAGTGCATCAAGGCTGTATATTGTCACCCTGCTTATTTAACTTATATGCAGAGTATACCATGGGAAATGCCGGGCTGGATGAATCATTAGCTGGAATCAAGATCGCCGAGAGAAATATCAACACCCGCAGATATGCAGATAATACCACCCTTATGGCACAAAAGAAAGAGGAACTCAAGAGCCTCCTGATGAAGGTGAAAGAGGAGAGTGACAAAGCTGGCTTAAAACTCAACACTCAAAAAACGAAGATCATGGCATCTGGTCCCATCACTTCATGACAAATAGACAGGGAAACAATGGAAACAGTGTCAGACTTTATTTTCTTGGGCTCCAAAATCACTGCAGATGGTGACTGAAGCCATGAAATTAAAAGATGCCTGCTCCTTTGAAAAAAAAAAAAAGATATGACAAACCAAGATAGCATATTAAAAAGCACAGACATTACTAACAAGGGTCCGCCTAGTCAAAGCTATGGCTTTTCCAGTGGTCTTGTATGGATATGTGAGTTAGACTATAAAGAAAATTCAGTGCTGAAGAATTGATGCTTTTGAACTGTGGTGTTGGAGAAGACTCTTGAGAGTCCCTTGGACTGCAAGGAGGTCAAACCAGTCCATCCTAAAGGAAATTAGTCCTGAATATTCATCAGAAGGACTGATGCTGAAGCTGAAACTCCAGTACTTTGGTCACATGATGAGAAGAACTGACTCACTGGAAAAGATCCTGATTGGGGGAAAGATTGAAGGAAGAAAGAGAAGAGGATGATAGAGGATGAGATGGTTGGATGGCATCACCAACTTGATGGACATGAGTTTGAGCAAGCTCTAGGAGTTGGTGATGGACAGGGAAGCCTGGTGTGCTGCAGTCCATCGGGTTGCAAAAAGTCAGACACGACTTTAGTGACTGAACTGACCTGAACATTTGTTAATCTTTTATGTTGGAAAAGTGTTAATTGCTCAGTTACGTCTGACCCTTTGTGACCCCATGGACTGTAGCCCACCAAGCTCCTCTGTCCATGGAATTCTCCAGGTAAGAATACTGGAGTGGGTTGCCATGGCCTCCTCCAGGGGATCTTCCTGACCCAGAGATTGAACCTGAGTCTCCTGCATTGCAAGTGAACTCTTTGCCTTCTGAGCCACCAGGAAGCCCACCTTTTAATTGGAAGGGGACCACTTATTACATTCCCCCATGAGACCTTGGGTATTGTGGACCCAAATGTTATTCCCTTCCCTTTCTATTCTTGATATTAGCTTCCCCTTAGAATCCTTATGTAAGATTTTGCAAGGAACCAAAGAATTACAAAATTTCATCCATAAATGTAATCATACCTTGACAGAACATTTTGTTGTTCCTACTAATGCTGCCAATAAGTTAATGGATTTAGGAGTTGATGGAGGGACATTTTCTTTACTAAATCCCCTACTGCTCGAAAACGGTTTTCTGCTTTGTTTAACCCATTACTCCTTTCTTTGATCAACTATTTCTATTGATTATCTGGAATTGTTATTTGACTCATACAATTAAGAATGCTGTGATAGAGACTCACAGACTTAAGAGAGCAAATTTATGGTTGTTGTGGGGAAAGTTGGGGGGAAGGGATAGGTAGGGAGTTTGGATGGACATGTATACACTGCTGTATTTAAAGTGGCTAACCAACAAGGACCTACGGCATAGCACAGGGAACTCTGTTCACTGCTGTGTGGCAGCCTGGATGGGAAGGGAGTCTGGGGGAGAATGGACACCTGGGTATGTATGGCTGAGTCCCTTCACTGTTCACTTGGAACTGTTACAACATGATTAATTGGTGATACCCCAATACCAAATTTAAAAATTTACAAAAAGAAGACTGCTTGTGTTATTTTGCCTTGTTTCTATGCTCTTCAACCTAAACAGGTTTCACTGAAGAAGTATATGTGGGAATTGTGAGTGGGCAGATGGTATATAAAACAGTGGCACCAGGGGAGGTAACCGGGGAACCAGGTGCTGGGCTGAGCCCAGAGCCCTCAAGTGGTGGAACCGAAGGAGGGGAGGCGAGGACCCTGGCAGCCAGTGAGCTGGAAGGCTGGTAAAAAGGCTCCAAAGTGGTCCTAAAGAACCAGCTGTGTCTTCACTTCCTCCTACTCCTCGGAAAGTCCTTCCATTCAGGCCGCAAGTGTGAGATGCTCAGCGCCGCTGGGGCGAGCGTGGTCCTTGGGAGTGGGTTACGATCAGTCAGGCTGCCTGTGACAGGCCTTTGGCACAGCAGGTTCTGAGTCTTGTGCAACCTACTTTTTCTGTCTTTCTTTTTCTTTTTTTTGGTTGGAAAACTTTTAAGTCTGTTTTATTTTTTTATTATGTGTCCAATCTGCTTAGAGAATTGTCTCCTGGTCTCTTCCCTCGGTCAATTGCCTCATTCATTCATTCACTGATATAAAATCTTAAGGATCTGTTTGTGTAAGGCCCATGCTCTAGACTTTAATTAAGTGACGTCTTCTCGGATGGATAGTCTCAGACCCATTTTATAGATGGAGAAACTGAGGCTGAGACAGAAAATATGACTTGTTTCAGGTCACACACCTAGAAACTCACGTTTCCTTTTACTCTGAAGTCTAGTCTTTGTTCTTGCCTTCTGTTCTCTCTTTTATTTGCTCAGCCAGGACTTTTGGAGGGGTTCTTATGTGCTGAGCTGGGCCCTAAGAGCTGGGGCTGTAGTGACAGACAAGATGGAAACAGCCTTTGCCACGTTACTGCCCACGTACCCAACTACAGATGAGAAGTTCCTCCTCCAGAATAACCACCTCAGACTCACCAGCCCCCGACATCCAGAAGGAATCTTCTCTGCCCTCGGCGTCTTGACACTTCACTTAGCAGGCCTCCAAATGAATATTTTCTTGTGTATTGATCATGGAAGACATCTGAGTGAGAGATCGCCAAGTAGGCATTCAGCGTGGCGTGCTACGAGAATCAGCCCCGTAGGTGATGCCTGCCCTTGCGTTCGTCAGCCCTGAACACTTTGCCTCCTTGGCGTGTCCTGCCAAAAACGAGTTAGGAGGGAGGCCGGTGCAGAGGTGTCTGGGTAGGAGGCCAGGTGAGATGTGCTGGATTCCGCAGGTTCAAGCTGGCACTGGTTTTGCCGTGGTTCACTGCAGTTTGACACTTCACTTAGCAGGCCTCCAAATGAATATTTTCTTGTGTATTGATCATGGAAGACATCTGAGTGAGAGATCGCCAAGTAGGCATTCAGCGTGGCGTGCTACGAGAATCAGCCCCGTAGGTGATGCCTGCCCTTGCGTTCGTCAGCCCTGAACACTTTGCCTCCTTGGCGTGTCCTGCCAAAAACGAGTTAGGAGGGAGGCCGGTGCAGAGGTGTCTGGGTAGGAGGCCAGGTGAGATGTGCTGGATTCCGCAGGTTCAAGCTGGCACTGGTTTTGCCGTGGTTCACTGCAGCACACAGCCGAGCCGCTGCAGGGAAGAGCTCCACTTTCTTTTCTTCTTTTTTTTTTTTTTCTGCTGAGATGTAGTTTTATAAGGAATGGAAGACGTTCCCATGACTGAGCAGCTTTAGGGGATGCAGAATTTCTATCTCACTGACTTGAGAATGTCCCTGTTACCCAGGGAATCATTTCTTCAAGGACACAGCACAAATACATGTGTGAACGTGTGCATGCATGTGCACACACACACACACACACACACACACACACGCACGAGCGCAGGCTCCTCCACTTCGAGAAAATGGGCTGTGCTGTGCTAAATCGCTTCAGTCATGTCCACCTCTTTGTGACCTCCCTGGATTGTAGCCCACCAGGCTCCTCTGTCCATGGGGTTCTCCAGACAAGAAACTGGAGTGGGTTGCCGTGCCCTCCTCAGAGAGAGAAAATACGGAGTGCCAAGTTGGATAGAAGCTAATGTAAAGTCTATGTTGGCTTTTAAAATATTTTAAATTTGTTTTAAAAATATCCCCCTTCAGGATGTGACTATGACCAAAGACAAAGGGAAGCTGGAGCTTCTGGCACTTTCTCTGTAAGAACACAGAAGGGGCTGCACATGTGGATGGGATGGATGCCTCCTGCGTATGGCACGGCCTGGTCCACGTCTAGAGACCACAGATGCCTGTCTTCTCTCAACCAGGGAAGAAATCCTGAGCTGTGGAGGCAGAAAGGGCTCGGGGGCCTCTAGACTCAGCTTCCTCCCAGGCTCAGCCTCTCCCAGTCTTTATGACCTCGGCAACTGATTCAACTTCCATCTAGAAAATCAGGATGAAACACCTCCCAGCTAATTGGTTGGGAATAAAAAAGAGAATGGGGCAAAGCCACTGGTACCTACCACCCTTAAGTAAGGGTTGCTGGCCTTTGCTGAGCGTGTTAGAAAAAAGACAAACTTTCTAAAAAGAGACTTTTAGGAGTTTACATAAGGAAGTGCTGAGCTCCATCCACAAGCCAGCCTCGTGCTGTGGACTTTAGCCAGCCGGTAGTGCTAACACCCACACTGTGAGCCACGGGGCACTGGGCTCTTAAGATTTATTGACTAGTGCAAGTCTTACAACATCTCTGAAGATGATTTCATTACGCTGGTTAACAAAATTTTAATGATAAGTTGAATTCATTACCTCTGGTATTTGCAAATTCTGAAGGCAGAGCAGCTTCTGGGTTGGTTTGGTTTAAGCAATCCAATGGCACTATCAACCGACTTTGTCATGTTATTTGTCTCCTCCCCATTGCCTTTTCTCCCTTCCTTCCTTTTCCTTTCTTATTCCTTTTTCCAGCAGTATTAGTTTCACCCAAATGACCTCCATTGTTGAGATGACTTATTGGAACTCAGACACTAAGTTATGTCTGACTCTTTTGCGACCCCATGAACTCTAGCCCACCAGGCTCCTCTGTCCTTGTGATTTCCCAGGCAAGAATACTGGAGCGGGTTGCCATTTTCTTTGCCAGGGGATTTTCCTAACCCAGGGATCGAACCCATGGCCCCCTGCGTCGGCAGGAGGATTCTTCACTGCTGAGCCACCAGGAAAGCACTACTGGAGCTCAGACAGCTGGATAATCGGCTCAGGGAGCTTGGCTGGGAGGTGTCAGAGGCAGACCTCCAGCTCAGGTGCAGCTGACTCGGCCACATTGGGAACAACCTCCTCCCAGTTCTGCCAGCTTTGAGTTGGGTCTAGTCGATTCTCCAATGTTTATGCCACCCAGACCAGATCAGAGTTGTTATTTAATGACCCCCTGGAAGTGTCTAATTGTCTTTTCCTATCTTAGGACTACGTAGAATTGAGTGACAGAGCGGAGCCACACTCTGTCTATACCTTCAGGGGAAAAGCTCTTCCCATGGTGTGGCAAGGAGGAGTGCCTGGATATTGGTTAAGTTCTCTGGGGAGTGGAGATTAGGGTCACAGGGCAGGTCCTGGGCGCTGCTCTGCAATGACATTGCAGTTTTTGATGTTTCTAACACACTAAGTGGGGTCCAGTCATTGGAATACAAGCACCACTAAGACACAAATATTTTTTTCTTTCTCGTTTGCAGGTATTTTTGTCCTCTAGATCCATAGTAGGAGCTCCCAGCTCATTCATTAATTACAGAGTATTTTCACTGACTGTTTAAACATTCTTACCTGGCAGAGTCACTTGGCTTGATTCCTCACTGCATTTAGATCTAATCTCAAAAGTCACCTCCACCGAGAGGCCTCCCTTGACCGTATCACCTAAGGCTGGTTACTGCCCACATTTCACCCCTTTCTCCTCCTGGACTTTTCCTCTCTGTCACGTGCATGTTTGTGCGTTTCGGCTGCTTTCCCCACTGGGAGCTCCATGGAGGCAGAGTGTCCATCGCTGGCATACTGCTGTCTCTGTAGTCGCTAGGACAGAGGCTGCAAGAGTCTGTGCTCAGTGAATGATGTTCTGGGTGAACTAGTGAATGGATGAATGGACACATGCATACTCCGTGGAGAGAACTCAGCCTAGAGTCTGGGCCGTAGAGAGTGAGAGAGAACTACTTGTGTTGATGCTGTTAAAGAGGATACCCAAACGCACTCTGAGGCTATCACACTCTGGGTGGACTGTTGACAACCCTCTGTGTAGGTCCTGGTAGGCTGGTGAGTGGGGAGGCCCTCTTCCACCCCATTTGCCATTCCTCCCTGCCACCAGCTCTAAAAAGACCCCAGAGAACAGTACTTCTACCAACTTTCGCTCCTTACTTTTTGTTCATGGTGGAATTGTGACATGACTTTGGGGCTACATCCTTCTCTCTCCCCAGCTCTTGAACTCACACCCTTTCAGATCTTTCAGACTAGCATGTAAATGGCTAACAACATCACCCCTGCATTTCACCACCGTCTACCCACATGGCCTCTCCCATCTTTTAGGATCTTTCTCATCTCTTTGCTTTCCTATATCTGTTAACTGCCGATCATGCCTCTATCCTGCCCATTTCCTACCTAAAGATATGCTCCAAGTTCTAACTTCAATATCACCTCTCCTGTTAAGCTCAGCCTGAGATCTCCCAGAAGGTTCTGCCTCTTCTCTCTGGGGTTCCACCCTGAGTTTCCCTCTTGCACTGGAATCTTCTTCTCAGGGCACTGTACTTATCCAGGCCCATCTCTCCAAGCTCGGGAGTCCTGTGTATGGCAAGTGATGATGGGAGCCCTAATCCACCGAGGGCCTTCTCGGAGATGAAGCCGTGGAGGATGTTGCTCCAGCTCATGGATGTGGTTTGTTGATGTCCTGGCTTTGAATCCTGTCTGCCCTCTCCCATCTGTGAGCCCCTGACAGGTGTCTTCATCACATGATGCTTCAGGTGAAATCAGTTCAGTAAGCATCAGATACCACAGATCAAAGCCTGAAATTGGGGAGATAGGGATTCAGGAATGGATCACCTTATGGGATGACCTGGGATGGCTGGTGAACAGGATACTTTTTCCACTGATACACGAGGACCTGTTTGCGAGTGCATTGGAACTAGGCAAAGAGAAATCAAATGGTGGTTGAACATATTTCTGGAAAAGGCACAGGGCTTTATTATCTTAATTGGGCAGAAAGTGCACTGCACTGAAATCACCTCTCTGACCCATTCAGTTCAAAGACTGGTCCTTACTGCTCAGAAAAACAAAGCTTTGCGGGTCATGGAAAAATACAGGACAATAGCCTCTTAAAATCACATCTAAGGAAATGAATACAAAACAAATTCCAAACACAGAGACAAAAATTGCAAAATCTGTTCAAATAGTCCATTGTACACCCATAGCACAAATGTTCATCTGACATGGAGTTAGGAGATCTTTACAGCATATGAAAAGGCTTTGACGTGACACTTCCTAAAGGACTCTGTTCTCTTTCGACCTCGTTAGCATGAACTGCCCTGTATCATGGAGAAGAAGAATCTGCACAAAGAGCCCCAGACCTCCCCACAGTACTCCAGGGCTGCCTTCCTTTCGTTTTCCAACTCTTCATCCTCACACTGAGGATCTTTGGTGGTCACGGTCTGGCTCTTTTCTGGGCTGGAGGAGGTAGTCACTTCAACCGTGTCCATGGGAGAAGGCTCCATTAACTCCTGGCTGGGTTTCTTGATCCTAATCAGAGTAGAGTTCACCAGCTTGAGATTCGATTCTGGAAACTTTTTTCTGCACAGCCTGGTCTTCAGGACACTCTTGGCATCACCACAAATGACCTTCTGAGAACGCAGATTCCGGCCAATTTGTTTCCAATAGGCGTTGCTTTTGTGCAACTCTAGGCATGAGGTTGGATTGCCAGTGAAGAAACAGGAAAACATGTGTCCTGTTGGGTGCACTCGACCTTTAGCACGATGCCCTCCTCCTGCTTGGTCACCACCCATCTGCAGTCAGCATGGTCCGGCGTGACGAACTTGCCTTTGATCGGGTGCTTGGTTGGCTGGCTCCTCGGCTCCTTCCCGGGCTTGCCCAGAGCATGCGATTCCTCTGTGCTGGCTTTGCTGCCGTGTCTCTTCCTTCCTTCCTTTTTGGCCTCCACCAAGAGCATTGGAACAGCCAGAAGGAGGAGGGAGAGCAGGGTGAGGCCGTGGGTCCTCATGCCTTCAGCTTGGTGGGAACCTGTTTGACAAAAGGCAGGTGAGTCAGCGCTGGGCTGGAGGAGGACCCTCCCCTCCACCTGGCACGGGTCTGCCTGCTTCAAGGGTGAGATCCAAGAACCTTCTGTTTCCTGGAATTGGTAGACAAGCAGCTGCTCTGTTCGCATTTCTGCTTGAGCCTTGAATGCCAGAAACTTCCTGCTCTTGGCTCACTCTTCCGCACCCTCTGAACCCCGTCAGTCCTCACGCCCTCATCCCCTCACTCAGCCACTCCAGCTCCACTCAACATTCAGTGCACTTTCATGGGGCACCGACTGCTAGCCATGCCCGAGGCTGGATGTTGAATTGATCAAGGTGAGTAAGAACGTCTCACATCCTAAAAACTTGGAGGCAACTCTTTGGCGGAATCTAAATAGCACTGACCTGGAGTTTGTCCCAACAATGTCCCCCAACCTGATCTTGGGCAAGTCACTCTCCCCCTCTAGGTCTCAGCTCCTTTATCTGAACATCAAGGTGTTGGGTGAGATGACTGTCAACTCTCTTTCAGCTGCAGTGGGCTGAGTTTCTATCCCACCGTTCCACATGGACTCAGGTGATCACACGAGAAAGGACATGGTAAGAGACACACAAGGTGATGTCTGACCCAAGGATAAACATGCTTGAGGCCTGGACACTCTGAGATGAGTGGTTGGTGAGCGGGGGCGTTTGGGCTTCAGCAAGAGCACAGGGAATGGCATGAAGAATGGGCGTCACACAGTCTGATTGGGCAAAGTCAACCAGGAGAACAGAGGTGAGATTCCACCAGCGCATTTAGAATGCTTTGACACTGTCCTTACCATAAAGTCCCCAGTCAATGCTTTTAAAAATAAATCATTAGGGATATAGGATGACTTTAACTGTTTCACTAAACTGAATCGACTTTATCAAGTGGGGGACAAAAACCACCCCTCAAAGAGGAGAATTAGCATTTCTATTTGACACCAACTCCGTGCTAAGCACATGACCTCTGTTTCACTTTCACCTTGTTAATTCACACAAGAGCCCTGCCTGGCAGGTCATAATACATCACCACCAGGGAACAGGCGTGACAGTTAAGGTTCAGAGCAGCAAATAAATTGCTCAATATTCCATAGTGGGCAAGTGTCACAGTTGAGACAGGCAGCCGGAACCTGGTCCTTTATACCACCACGCCCATCCCTGAATCCCTCTTGCTTTCACCTTACTCTGCCTTTCAGAAATTAAAAAAAAGCGATTAGGAACCACTCACTTCGTCTGGCTTAGTTCTTGATGATAAGATCATTCATATTGCTAGTGCTCCATTTGAAAAGAATACAGACTTTTATTTAAGAAGAGGCTGATTAGGAGAATGGCCTTGATCCCATTATCTCCCCTGGGCATATGGCCTCTCGTTAGGACTGATAAAGGGACAGAGGGAAAGTGTCAGTCGCTCGGTCATGTCTGACTCTTTGCAACCCCATGGTGTGAAGCCCACCAGGTTCCCCTGTTCATGGAATTCTCCAGACATGAATACTGGAGTGAGTTGCTCTTCCCTTTTCCAGGGGATCTTCCTGACCTGGAGATCGGACCCCGGTTTCTCTTACATTGCAGGCAGATTCTTTACCATCTGAGCCTCCAGGGAAGCCCTCCCTGATAAAGGGAGCCCACAGTCACAGTATGGGCTGGGAGCTAGGTGTGTCAGATAAAGACCTGCTCATTCTTCATGGCAGTGGGACTCAGCCCCTACTTGTCCCTGAGGAGATCCAGGTTCCAGGAACCTGAGGTCCACAAGGGAGCTGGGGTAGGGACCGGAGGGGTGCGGGGGGTGGGGGGTCTCGGTCATGTCTGACTCTTTGCAACCCCATGGTGTGAAGCCCACCAGGTTCCCCTGTTCATGGAATTCTCCAGACATGAATACTGGAGTGAGTTGCTCTTCCCTTTTCCAGGGGATCTTCCTGACCTGGAGATCGGACCCCGGTTTCTCTTACATTGCAGGCAGATTCTTTACCATCTGAGCCTCCAGGGAAGCCCTCCCTGATAAAGGGAGCCCACAGTCACAGTATGGGCTGGGAGCTAGGTGTGTCAGATAAAGACCTGCTCATTCTTCATGGCAGTGGGACTCAGCCCCTACTTGTCCCTGAGGAGATCCAGGTTCCAGGAACCTGAGGTCCACAAGGGAGCTGGGGTAGGGACCGGAGGGGTGCGGGGGGTGGGGGGTGGCAAAGAATGACACTCTTCAGAGAGCCAGCTCTTACCTTGTTCTCAGCTTGCAGGTCCAGTGCGACCCCAGATGGGAGAGAAAGCTTGCACGCTTCCCGTGGTCTCATCCACCGTGAGAGGCCGGAAGGCCCTTTATATAAGAGCCCACACAGACAGGGTTTGTACACCTCACATACCTGTGTCACCTTATTCACACTCCTCCCAGCCACGCCCCTTCAGAGACAGCCAGTTCCTGCAGGGAAAGTGCTTGGCGTAATCCTGTCTGTGTAAGTGTGGGAGGCAGGGAGTGTTACATGCGTGGCATTAGACCTGGTTCTTCCAAGCCATTTTCTTTCCCCCAGTGGCCAACTGAGCCCAGCCTTGCAAAGACCCTCTGTGATGGGAAGAGGGCCCCAGCAGCAGAATCTTGGCGGGGTGGGGGGGAAGTTATGAACACTAATTCATTCTACCCAAAGCTCTCCCTCAAATCTCATCAGAGCCCCTCCATGATATACTAACCTACATTGTTGTTGCTCAGTCACTAAGTCACATCTGACTCTGCGACCCCACAGACTGCAGCCTGCCAGACTCCCTTGTTCTTCACTATGCCCCAGAGTTTGCTCAAATTTATGTCCATTGAGTTGGTGATGCCATCTAAACATCTCGTCCTCTGTAGCTCCCTTCTTTTGCCTTCAATCCTTCTCAGCATCAGAGTCTTTTCCAATGAGTCAGCTCTTTGCCTCAGGTGGCCAACGTACTGGAGCAACAGCTTCAGCATCAGTCCTTCCAATATAATTCATCCCATTTTCCAGATGGATTTTGGAGCTTGAAGATATTTGAGGCTGGGCCAAGATCACAGGGCTAGGAGGATGAGGAGCCCAGGGTTTAAAGCCCGGACTCCCGGGGTCCACTCTGTCCTCTTTTTACTTGACACACTCAATAAACAGTTGGTGAATGAAGGACTGAACTGGGGAAAACACCCTAGCATTTGAATCGCCATTTTCACCTGAGGCACTTGAAGTTACTAGGTGGGCAGAGGAACCCTTGGGCCCTGAGAGGCCGGTAAGGCGGGAATTCCTGATCTGGGTCTTGTTAAAAGCTTGCACTTTGTGGTCACAGGTGGGGTCCTTACTCTGCTGAGCCTCCTCTAGGCAGAGTCTAGACTGAGTGGAGCCCCAGACACAGCATTCGCCTAGCCGTGATCCTAACCTCTCTCACCCTCCCTCTGCTCAGCCACTGACAACTGCCAATAGCAGCTCCTCGTGTAGGCTCCCATGCTGAATTATTTGGGCTTCCCAGGTGGCGCTAGTGGTGAAGAACCTTCCTGTCAATGCAGGAGATGTAAGAGATGTGGGTTCAATTCCTGGGTCAAGAAGTATTCTTGTCTGGAAAAACACATAGACAGAGGAGCCTGGTGGACTAAAGTTTTCAGGAAACTGACCCATTAGCATCCAATGAAGCAGAACAGATTTGGTTCATAAGGTGGGCCTTTAGTTGTATTCTTTAAAAAACAGGTATATTTTGTTTCCTTACTGAGAATGTAAAAAGACTCATACCTGCAATGATATGGACTTCACTACATTTTATTATTTTACTTTTCATGATGTTTGAGCATAAGAAGTTGTTCCTTTTCTTCTTGATTCAGCTGTAAGGAAAGCAACAGCATAAGAACTGTAAGAGTAATAATAAGGAATAGATGGCAGCGGACCCTTGCTTTGGGATAGGAACAATGAGGAGTCCTGGGAGTGATGGCAAACTGGGTAGTTCCTGATGGCTAAGTGTCAACACTCAGCTCCAGGGGACAGACAACACATCGGCATGAGGTCAGGATTCTCAGACCTAATGAATTTTCCCACATTTACTTTTTACTGGAGTATAATTGCTTTACAGTGTTGTGTTGGTTTCCGCTGTACAGCAGTGTGAATCCTGTGTGTGTATTTATGCACACACACATATACATAAATGCAAACACACATACGTCCCTCCTTCTTTAGCCTCCTTCCCACCCGCTCCTGTCCCACCCATCTGGGTCCCCGCAGAACACCGAGCTGAGCTCCCTGTGCCATACAGCAGCTTCCCACTAGCCATCTATTTTCCACATGCTAGTGTAGATATTTCCCTGCTCTCTCAATTTGTCCCACCCTCCTCCTCCCTTCCTGTGTCTGCATTTTTACTTCCTGCCCTGCAAGCACATTCATTGGTACCATTCCTCTAGAGTCCACCTATGTGCATTAATACCTATCTGTTTTTCTCTATCATCTGAGTTACTTCACTCTGTATGACAGTCTCTAGGTCCACCCACATCTCTGCAGATCCTTCCTTCCTTTTCATGGCTGAGTAACATTCCGTTGCATGCGTGGGCCACGTCTTCTTTACCCACTCCTCTGTCTATGGACATTTAGGGTGCTTCCATGTCCTGACTACTGTAAACCATGCTGGGTGAACCCTGGGGCACATTTTTCTTTTTTTGCATTATTGTTTCTCAGGGTATCTGCCCAGTGTTGGGATTGCTGGGTCAGATGGCGATGCTGTGTAGAAACAGACATCTCATGAACTTTTAAAAGATTCCTAGCATGCAAATGAGTGTATATGCAATTGCATTGGCATCTAAGTGAAATTTTCTAGAACATTATCCTAGCCCACAATAAAAATACAGAAAGTTGTAACTGTGGTTGGATTCCATCCAAGTACCATCTGTTCAAGAATTGCAAAGGTCACAGAGTTATGGGTGTTCCTCATGAATTCCACTGAAGGAAGCTATTTCCCCAAATTCCAAGCCTCGTGTAAAACTGGCTCATCCTGAGACCCGTCTCCATTGCTACGATCATCACCCATTGAATCGTGTCTTGCTCAAGCAGACACTTACATAGTGGTATTCTGGAGGATTATTGGACCCAAACAAGAAAAAGCTTCATTGTTCCACAAGGAGATGTAGACCAAGGTGGTCTCCTGCAAAACAAGAATATCGTCTTATCCACAGGTGGCAGCCAGATTCTTTCTGGAGAAAGACTATAGGTCAGAACACAAAGCAAATTTAGAAGACAACATGTGGACTCCAGGATCTTTCTGAGAAATGTCTCTAAGATTTGGCAGAGAACATATAACTTACCCCCAACAACTTTCCATGGATCTTAACCCTTTTGGTTGAAGATCCAATCCCAATTTCTGCCTTGACCCTTCCTTTCTAAACAGGGGTCATGGTATTAGACAAAGCTTTGTAGCCTTTTCCCTGTTAGCTCAGCCTATTATTTAAAATTCATTTCTAGACACACACACTTTGATCTGGCCACACTAAACCACTCATCTACCATTTCCTGAATATTTGTGAGTTTGTCCCCTTCCCCTAGCTTTTGCTCCTGCTATTCCCTTTACTTGGGGTGCCCTTCCAGTCCAGCTTTGCCAGACACACATAGGTCCTTAAGGTCCAATGTCATCTCCTCTCTGTTGGTGTCATTGGTCCTCTCAACTTTTCCCATGCCCTCCTTTTCATGGACCTTCATGGACAGAAATAGACCATCACTCCCAATGAATGTTTACAACATGTCAGCATTGTGCTAAGGCTGTGTCCACACATTAAGTCATAGTTCAATACATTGAGAAAATAATACCCTTAAACTACAGTGCAAGATACAAACCCCAAACCAGTCAATCCTAAAGGAAATCAGTCCCAAATATTCATTGGAAGGACTGATGCTGAAGCTGAAGCTCCAAAACTTTGGTCATCTGATGTGAAGAGCCAACTCATTGGAAAAGACCTTGATGCTGGGAAAGACTGAAGGCAGGAGGAGAAGGGGATGATAGAGGAGGAGATGGTTGGATGGCATCACTGACTCAATGGAAATGAGTCTGAGAAAACTCTAGTAGATAGTGAAGGACAGGGAAACCTTGTGGGTTGCAGTCCATTGGGTTGCAAGGAGTCAGACACAAATGAGCAACTGAACAACAAAAACACAGTCTTTTCTGTCCAGGAAGCCACCTGAGATCCCATGTGACCTTTAATAGATGTGACTCCTCTATTTGTGGATAGAGCTCCTTTTGGTTGTGGTGTTTCCTCTGATGTTCCTTGTTTGTGATGTTCTTGACAGTTTTCAGGATTGCTCAGGTGTTTGGAGAACATGTCCCATTGGGAATTTGGTTTTTTTCTCGTGATTAAATTGGGATTATGTCACTCTTCTCTTCCACCAAGTTTGAAATGATGGACAGCAGGTTCCTTTGGGGGTTCCATAGAAAATCTGAACACAGTAGTTGAGCACGTCTTAGGCAGTCTGGTCACAGATGGTTTTGAGGCTCAAAGCTGATTTTACTCTTATGCATTTATTGCCATATGGTTCTTTAACCTAGAGACTAGTCTCTAGTAGAGAGGTGAGGGGGTGCAGTGACTAGAGATGTATTAGCAGGTGTTATTTTGTTCTGAGGTGAATCTTAACTATGCATTGCCAGGCTAAATTTACTCCTTCAAAAATGACCTCATGTACAGTCAAAATGCTTAGTTACTGTATCAAAACAACATTAATTATTTGGTCAAATTCTGTGCATCGAGTTCCTCATTATCAGAAAAATGAGGAAACTGGTCAAATAAACACCAGCTAATAGTAACGTGGCTGGCAGGTAGCATTCATCTTAGACCTGTAGGGCAGTATTTGCATTCCAAACTTAAAATGCTCACTGCTCATGGGATTTCAGAATTCTTGTTCAGTGCATCACATGATACAAAGTGCTAAAGTTTTACTTTAGAAAAATAAGAAGTGGTAGAGAGTTGAGGCACAGCCTTCTGTATGGTTGCAAATGGGAAAGATATTCATGTTTATTTGTCTTAAAGGAGTACGCTGTGTCACACCTCATAACACTGAAGCTATTTATTAGAAGCCAGTGAAATGCTTGGTTTTGATTCTGACCCTATCTAAAAAACGACGCATGGTTGCTGTATCAATTTAATGCAAAAACCATGAGTCATTTTAAAACTTAAAGTAAATGAAATTGCTGTTTGTGGTAGGTTAAAATGATAGAATATCAGAAATTTTAATTCAGTTCAGTCATTCAGTCATGTCCGACTCTTTGCGACTCCATGAATCACAGCACACCAGGCTTCCCTGTCCATCACCAACTCCCGGAGTTCACTCAGACTCACGTCCATCAAGTCAGTGATGCCATCCAGCCATCTCATCCTCAGTCGTCCCCTTCTCCTCCTGTCCCCAATCGCTCCCAGCATCAGAGTCTTTTCCAATGAGTCAACTCTTCACATGAGGTGGCCAAAGTACTGGAGTTTCAGCTTTAGCATCATTCCTTCCAAAGAAATCCCAGGGCTGATCTCCTTCAGAATGGACTGGTTGGATCTCCTTGTAGTCCAAGGGACTCTCAAGAGTCTTCTCTAACACCACAGTTCAAAAGCATCAATTCTTTGGTGCTCAGTCTTCTTCACAGTCCAACTCTCACATCCATACATGACCACTGGAAAAAACATAGCCTTGACTAGACGGACCTTCGTCGGCAAGGTAACGTCTCTGCTTTTGAATATGCTATCTAGGTTGGTCATAGCTTTTCTTCCCAGGAGTAAGCGTCTTTTAATTTCATGGCTGCAATCACCATCTGCAGTGATTTTGGAGCCCCCCAAAATAAAGACTGACACTGTTTCCACTGTTTCCCCATCTATTTCCCATGAAGTGATTGGACCAGAAGCCATGATCTTCGTTTTCTGAATGTTGAGCTTTAAGCCAACTTCTTCACTCTCCTCTTTCACTTTCATCAAGAGGCTCTTTAGTTCTTCTTCACTTTCTGCCATAAGGGTGGTGTCATCTGCATATTTCAGCCTTCTTCACAGTCCAACTCTAACATCCATACGTGACCACAGGAAAAACCATAGCCTTGATTAGATGGACCTTATTTGGCAAAATAATGTCTCTGCTTTTGAATATACTATCTGGGTTGGTCATAACTTTTCTTCCAAGGAATAAACATCTTCTAATTTCATGGCTGCAGTCACCATCTGCAGTGATTTTGGAGCCCCCCCAAAAATAAAGTCTGACACTGTTTTCACTGTTTTCCCATCTATTTCACATGATGTGATGGGACCGGATACCATGATCTTCGTTTTCTGAATGTTGAGCTTTAAGCCAACGTTTTCACTCTCCTCTTTCACTTTCATCAAGAGGCTTTTTAGGTCCTCTTCACTTTCTGCCATAAGGGTATTGTCGTCTGCATATCTGAGGTGATTGATATTTCTCCTGGCAATCTTGAGTCTAGCTTGTGTTTCTTCCAGTCCAGCGTTTCCCATAATGTACTCTGCATAGAAGCTAAAGAAGCAGGGTGACAGTATGCAGCCTTGACGTACTCCTTTTCCTATTTGGAACCAGTCTGTTCCATGTCCAGTTCTAACTGTTGCTTCCTGATCTGCATACAGATTTCTCAAGAGGCAGGTTAGGTGGTCTGGTATTCCCATCTCTTTCAGAATTATCCACAGTTTATTGTGATCCATACAGTCAAAGGCTTTGGCATAGTCAATAAAGCAGAAATAGATTTTTTTTCTGGAACTCTCTTGCTTTTTCGATGATCCAGCAGATTAGTATTGATAAACTAATAATTGTTCTTACAGCTTCAGACTTTCACCACTAGACACATCCTCAACTGAGTGTAGTTTCTACTTTTGCCCAGCAACTTCATTCTTTCTGGTGTTATTAGTAATTGCCCTTTGCTCTTCTCAAGTAGCATACAGGACACCTTTTGACCTGGGGGGCTCATATTCTGGTGTGATATCTTCTTGACTTTTTTTTTACTGTCCAAGGTGTTCCCTGAGCAAGAATACTGCATTAGGTTGCCATTTCCTTCTGCAGTCAACCATGTTTTGCCAAAACTCTTCACTGTGACCCGTTCATCTTGGGGGCCCCTGCATGGCATGGCTAATAGCTTAATTGAGCTGTGCAAGACCCTTCGTCATGACAAGGCTGTGATCCATGAAGGGGATTGCACTATACTTAAAGACCATTAATTTTGAGTGACCTTTGAGTATTTTCTCTACTCAAAGGTTACATATGCCTATGCAATCAACAGACTAAAGGCTTTGTCTTGATTATAAGAATGGGAGACAGGTGGTCAGGAAACATGGGCTGAAGTGCTGACTGGGCTACTAACCAACTTGGGGGACTTAGGCTGGTAAGCATATGTTTCCCTATGTTTCAAATAATGGCAAAAGTATCTTCAGTTAGATTTGCTTAGGAATTAAATAACAACAAAAAACAGCACATGAAACATGTAGGCAGTGCAGAGATGAAGTCAATGTCTTAGGTGTGGAAATTTACCTTGCTAAGATTAAGTGACTTTTGCAAAGTTGCATCATATATGGAGACCAGAGCCAGAATGAATAACCAGATTTGTTGGATCCATGGCAATGTCTAAATGTATACATTACAAAACTTGACTTTTACATCTGGATTTAGGCAATTCATAACTTATTGCCTTTGACTTTTTAAACTGTATTATAACCATACATTGCAGATTTGGAAGGCAGATTTGACTTAAGCTGAGATAGTAATATTGATGGTTATTTTTGCAGAGCTGGTGGAGGTGAACAGAAGCAAATAAAACTATGATAACAATAACTCTTTATCTGTGCATAGCTTCTGAATGTTTAGTGGGGAACACAAGCATTCATGGCATTACATTCATTGGTGCTAAAAAGTTATGTGTAGTTCTTGAAATAGTGTATATTTCACTTTTGAGAACCCCATGTTTAAATGATTTGGTGTAACAAAGGATGGCAATAGTTATGTTCTAATAAAAATAATTTTAGCTAAAGTTTATAAAATATTTTTATTAATTATTAATATTATTTATTGTTAAAAAGATAATGAAAAGTATAATTAAAAAAATAAAATTCACTGATATTTTCACAATGCAGAAAAAATTATTTTGAATTCTTTGGCATGTTTTATATTGCATATATAAAACTTCCTATGCCTTTCTTCCCTAGTGGTAATTACTCCCATAAAATGGTACTAATTGTTCCTGGCTATCATTTTGTAATTTGTATGGCTATTAACAGTTTATACTATTGGTTTCTGCTCTGAAAACTTACATATGCAGTAAGCTAAGGTACCTGTCCTTTACAATTTTTAAATACATCATCCAGTTTTAGTAATTTATCCACACTAGTACATACAGGTCAAACTTCTTTTTGTTTACTACATAAATATTGCATTGTTTAAAAAATGCTGTGACTGTAATTCCTGAGAAGGAATGATGTACGTTCCCTGCTTTGCTACAACAAACAGAGCTGCTATAGAGATGCTTGAATGTATTTTCTTAGGTGAATGTGTGTTTCTCTAGCACACACCCCTGGATTTCTTAGTCTTAAGGTATGTATTTATTTGTATCTTCAAATTTACTGAGAATTGTCAAATTGCTCCTTGAGGAAGCTTTATCAATAGATATTTTGCACCTACAGTATGTTAGTGTTTCTCTTTCCTTACTTTCATCAAGTGGTTAGGTGTTGGATGCTGGTAGTGATGGGATAATTCATTTTCCTGTCAATTTGGTCTCCCCTTCCCTGTAGCTCAGAGGTTAAAGCATCTGCCTGCAATGTAGGAGACCCAGGTTCAACCTCTAGGTTGGGAAGATCCCCTGGAGAAGGAAATGGCAACCCACTCCAGTATTCTTGCCTGGAGAATGCCATGGACCGAGGAGCCTGGTGGGCTACAGTCCACGGGATCACAAAGAGACAGGACTGAGTGACTTCACTTCACTTTGACTTTACTAGTGAAGATGAGAAACTACACATGCAATAGTTGGTGATTCAAGCTTTCCGTACCCTTCATTTTAGGGAGTGACATCACTGCCCATTGGTTTGAACCAGCCAGAAGACTACAAATCCTCAGCTCGTCTGTCTCATCGGCCATCAACCCCTGTTGATTCTTTTCCCAGTGTGTTTCACTTCTCACTTCTCGCCTCCCCCAGCTTCCTGGCCCAATCTATCACCCTTCGCTATATTAACTATGTGTGCTCAGTCCCTCAGTCATGTCCGACCTTGTGACCCATAGAATGTAGCCCACCAGACTCCTCTGTCCATGGAGTTTTCCAGGCAAGTATACTGAAGCAGATTGCTATTTCCATCTGGGCATCTCCCTGACCTAGGGATTGAACTCGCATCTCCTGCTTTAGGAGGTGGATTCCTTACCACTGAGTCACCTGGGAAGCCCATGTACAACAACCTTAAATTTTTTTTTTTTTTTTTGCTGTGCTGGGTCTTCTCTAGTTGTGGAGTACAGGCTCTAGAGTGCTCAGGCTCAGTAGTTGCTGCAAGTGGGCTTAGTTGCCTCATGGCATGTGGGATCCTAATTGCCAGATCAGGGACTCAACCTGTATCCCATCCATTGGAAGGCAGATTCTTACAGTGTACCACCAGGGAAGCCCCTAGCAGACTCTTAATTGGTCTCGACAACACCCATTTTTGCCTTCTTAGATTGTTGTCTGCATCCACACATCAATGAGTAATCACTTTTAGAGGAAATTATAAACCTGACATTAATTTTTTAGTTGAGCAGTTAAAATGAGCAGGCAATGTAATTCTACGTCAAGCACAGGCACACACAGATATTTGCTAGCAGACCTAAAGAAATAGTTTGGTTTTCTAAGCCTCAGTTTAATTAAGCCTCTTATTCAAAATCTATCATTATTTCTACACATCAATAAATTATTAACATAAGGCTTGGCACTTTTGATTTAACAGTTCATCTAAAATGAGATCCTTTCTATAAAATTAAGCACAATCACTTAAGGTCTGAAGATCTTAACTCTAATCCTTACATATTATACACCAGGCTTTTGACTTCCAATAAATTAATGTCTAAGATGATTTAACCAGGAATCTAAATATCAAATGCATTCTTACAGTTCAATGTTATAAAATGATATTGAAATAATAATCCATCAAAAAACTCAGTTGTCACAGTGTTTTTTCTCAAATCATCATTATCTAAAACAACAATGGTTTCAAATAATAGTGGTAGGTAAAATCTTTGATCAGTTAATGCTTTCCTACTTATAAATCTCTGATCATGAGCCCATTAAGTGCATTCTCATAGAAATGGAAGGATAGATAGTACATTTCAATTAATTTTGGACAGAATTATTTGGACGGTTGCTTTTTACAAGACTTATATGTTAGACAATTTAATTCTTGTTGTGTATATTCAGTCTGAGTTAAACCCTTTCTAAAAGGCTAAAGTGCAGTTTGTTATGTCCAAGTTAATACATTCCAAGCCAGTAGCTTTTTCACGCAGACAGTAACACAGCAATATAGAGCTTTAGTATATATCATGTACAACAAAATTATTGTTGAGCTATTTAAGGATATTGGCTCAGCTGTTGAAAAGTCTTATACCAGTACATTATTTAAGAAATGATGTAGGTTGGGAATGGCAAAACCACTAGTCTGAAATACAAGTGAAATATTTTAGTTTAGGTTTAGGAATGATCTGTATAATGGGACTGTGGACTTTTTCATGTAGATATTCCTTGTGATATGAGACATTTTCTGCTTTACGCTCTACCAGTTGTTGTTTGTTGTTGAGTTGCTCAGTCATGTCCAACTGTTTGCAACCCCTTAGACTGAGGACGCCAGGCTTCCCTGTCTTTCACTGTCTCCCAGAGTTTGCTCAAACACATGCCCATTGAGTCAATGATGCCATCCAATCATCTTCTATCGACCACTTTTCCTCCTGCCCTCAATCTTCTGCAGCATCAAGGTTTTTTTTTTTTTTTTTTTTTTCCAGTGAGTCAGTTCTTCACATCATGTGGCCAGAGTATTAGGGCTTCAGCTTTAGAGTTGGTCCTTCCAATGAATATTCAGGGTTGGTTTCCTTTATGGTTAACAAGTTAGATTTCCTTGCTGTCCAAGGGACTCTCAAGAGTCTTATCCAGCACCACAATTCTAAAATATCAAGTCTCTGATGCTCAGCCTTCTTTACGTCTAACTCTCACATCTGTACATGACTAATGGAAAGACCATAGCTTTGACTATGCAGACCTTTGTAGGCAAAGTAATGTCTCTGCTTTTCAATATGCTGTGGAGGTTCATCATAGATTTCCTTCCAAGGAGCAAGTGTCTTAATTTCATGGCTGCAGTCACCATCCATAGTGATTCTGGAATCCAAGAATATAAAATATAAAATATGCCACTGTGTCCATTTTTTCCCATCTATTTGCCATGAAATGATGGGACCAGATGTACTCTGCATATAAGTTAAATAATTGAGGTGACAATATACAACCATGACATACTCCTTTTTCAATTTGTAACCAGTCCATGTCTGGTACTAACTGTTGCTACTTGACTTGCATACAGGTTTCTTAGGAGGCAGGTAAGGTGGTCTGGTATTCCCATCTCTTTAAGAATTTTCCACTGGTGAAGAACTGATGTTGCTGAAGTTTCAATACTTTGGCCACCTGATGTGAAGAACTCACTTATTGGAAAAGACCCTGATACTGGGAAAGATTGAAAACAGGAGGAGAAGGGGATGACAGTGGATGAGATGGTTGGATGGCATCACTGAGTGGATATACATGAGTCTGAGGAAGCTCTGGGAGTTGGTGATGGACAAGGAAGCCTGCTGTGCTGCAGTCCGTGGGGTCATAGAGAGTTGGACATGAGTGAGCGACTGAACTGAATTGAACTGATGGGACTAGATTCCATGATCTTAGTTTTTTAATGTTAAGTTTTAAGCCAGCTCTTTCCCTTTCCTCTTTCACCTTCATCAAGAGGTTCCTCTTTGCTTTCTGTCATAAAGGTGGTATCATCTGTGTTATGGCCTGGGTGCAAGTTGGAAAAGAATTTCCAGACATGAGATAGAATGAGAGGGAAATAAAGTTTCCCTGGTGCTCTGTAGACCTCAATGAAGGAGAAGTGGGCAGTAAACAAACCTTTTCCAAATGTAAATTTCTGAGCTCAGATGCAACAAAGCCAGCTATTTGGAATCCATCAGCTACTTCCTCCCAGGTAATGTTGAGGAGCTGAGGGGAATGTGTGAAGTGGTCATCCACCACATTCACCATCTCTTAAGGTAAACAAGGAATTAATATGTGAACAATAAAGAAAACAAGATTGGCCCCAAATAGCTAGATGCATATGAATGAAATTATTTCAGCAAGCACAGATTCTTATATCTTCCCAAACATAGAAAATTGCTAAATTTCTTTCTGTGAGAGATTTAGTTTTCTCCTAATTAACAGATTTAGTTTTCTCCTAATTAACAGTACTCTTTCAATATTCAGGCTACCTGCCCCTGGCTGCAAACTTTTATATAGACTGGCTGCTCTTCCACCTCCTTGTAGTCAACTCTCTCAGGGCTTCCTGAGATACTTGCTCCAGGCTGGAGTTCTAACATACCCACCAAATAAAATCTCTCCACTTTAAGGTTCTGCTTATATATATATTTTTAGTTAACCTACCCTTATAAAAACTTGAGGTAGTATATTTCATATCTCTAGTATGTATTTCCAAAGGAGAAAGTAGAGCAGTCTCTGATATTTTAAATTGCATTATTTGGAAAAGGAGAATAAAACAACATAATTATCACCATGGTTGAAACCCAAATATACACCAAACTGTTTCATGTTCTTTGAATAGTGCTTCAAAGTACACGGAATAACTCTATTAGGTTGAACACAATGGAGTTTTCTCCTATCACTTGTTATTTGTCTTTATAGGTTCCCAAGGATCCCAGGGGCTTTCCCAGCAGCTAAAGAATCTGCCTGCAACACAGGAGACTCCGGTTCGATCCCTCAGTCAGGAAGATACCCTGGAGGAGGTGATGACAACTCACTCCAGTATTCCTACCTGGAGAATCCAGGCAGAGGCTCCAGAGGAGCGTGGTGGGCTACAGTCCATGGGGTCACAGAGAGTTGGACATGACTGAAGTGATGGATCCTAGGCCATAAAGAAGGTTGAGCACTGAAGAATTCATGCTTTTGACTTGTGATGCTGGAGAAGTCTCTTGAGAGTCCCTTGGGTAGCAAGATCAAATCAGTCAATCCTAAAGGCAATCAACCCTGAATATTCATTGGGAGGACTGAGGTTTAAGATGAAGCTCCAATCCTTTGGCCACCTGAAGAGAAGAGCTGACTTAGTGGAAAAAACTCTGATGCTGGGAAAGACTGAAGGCAAAAGGAGAACTGGGTGGCAGAGGATGAGATGGTTGGATGGCATCACTGACTCAGTGGACATTTTGAGCAAACTCTGAAAGTTACTGGAGGACAGAGGAGCCTGGCATGCTGTAGTCCACATGGTTGCAAAGAGCTGGACATGATTTAGCCACTGAACAAAAACAACAACAAGGATTCTAGAAAACTACATTAAATCTTGGAGGAACAACTAGGACTACTACTTGGTCGCCATTTGATCTTCCTGACATGGGAAAATACACTGTTTATCATCTTTGATCACTTGGTACAAAGTCTTAATGAGTCTGTTGGCAAATGGTTCATGAATCAGCCTGCAAATGTTCATGAATCAGCCTACAAATTGCCTTATATAATTTTATCTACAATTAACAGTCAAGGATTGTGATGTATGTGTAGTCTCCATCATACAAGGAAAATTTAACAAGTAACAAACTGTTGATTAAACTAAGAAATTACATTTCCCAATGTGATTCAGAAAAGCTGATTTTTAAAGAAGGAATATTGGGCTTCCCTGGTGGCTCAAATGGAAAAGAATCGACCTGCAGTACAGGAGACCTGTGTTCGATCCCTGGGTTTGGAAGATCCTCTAGAGAAGGAAATGGCAACCCGCTCCAGTAATCTTGCCTGGAGAATGCCATGGACAGAGAAACCTGGTGGGCTAGAAACCTGATCACAGAGATGGACACGACTGAGCGACTAACACGACTATTCTAAATATTAGGTCACTGGTGAATTCTTTGGGATAGTATATTACTCTCCAACTGTTTGGCTTAATACAACAAAAAATACATTCTTCCACAGTCCTAGAGGCTGCAAGGTGTCAGTCGGGTCACACACCCTCGTAACCTCTAGGGGAGAATGTTTCCTTTTATCTTCCAGCTTCTGATAGTCTCACACATTCCTAAGTTGTGTTGGCATGACTCAGTCCATTGCTTTCACCTTCACAAAGTCTTCTCTCTGTGTATGTGTGTGTGGCTAAATTTCCCTTTTATAGTAGTGATAATAGATTTAGAGTCGACCCTTCTCCAGTATGAACTCATCTTCATTTAGCTGTTATCTACAAGGACCCTTTTCTTAAACAAGGTTACATTCTGAGGTCCTGGGAGTTAGGATTTTATCATGTCTTTTAGGGGGCATTAATCAACCATTACTGTGCTTAGTTGCTCAATTGTGTCTGACAGATGACTAAACAGAAAGATTAAATATTAATTGTTTGCTGCTGGATATATGGTACAGAAAGTTTGTTATGATGCAAGTTTCATGAGAGTGGAAATAAACTATTTATTTTTGTAAACTAGAAATTCAGAGTGTGTGAAAATGTTTGCTCAGTTTAGCTGAGTAATTTTATGTTATGCACAATCTGCAAGTAAAATTGCTCCATCATATTCATCAACTCACGAAAATACACTTATAAAATTATTCTCACCCGAGGTCAGGTAATTGTTATTCTTTAATAATTTGTTGCTTGTATGCCCCTCAATTTGTTAAAATGAAATAGAGACCATTTGATGGGATCCCTATCTCAGTATTATTTTAATGAGCCATATAGAATAGAGTTGAAGAACAGAGTTCTGTAGACAGAATACATAATTTGGAATCCAAGCTCTGTCACTTACCAGGAATATAACCTTGATCAATTTGTTTATTATCTCTCTACCTGCTTTCCTTTAATCGTACAATAAGCATAATCAGAATAGCTACTTGATGAGGTTGTATTGAAATGAGGAACATTTTCAAAAATATGTAGAAAAGAGTTGAACAAATATAAATTTCTTAATAAATATTTCTATTGTGGCTTATATTAAAATATCCAATCTTTATTTGATATAGGAAACAATGTTTACTTTTCAAGTAAATAAGACAAAACTGTATATTGTCACCCTGCTTATTTAACTTATATGCAGAGTACATCATGAGAAACACTAGACTGGAAGAAACACAAGCTGGAATCAAGACTGCTGGGAGAAATATAAATAACCTCAGATATACAGATGACACTACCCTTATGCCAGAAAGTGAAGAGGAACTAAGAAGCCTCTTGATGAAAGTGGAGAGTGAAAAAGTTGGCTTAAAGCTCAACATTCAGAAAACGAAGATCATGGCATCCAGTCCCATCACTTCATGGGAAATAGATGGGGAAACAGCGCAAACAGTGTCAGACTTTATTTTTTGGGCTCCAGAATCACTGCAGATGGTAACTGCAGTGATGAAATTAAAAGATGCTTACTCCTTGGAAGAAAAGTTATGACCAACCTAGATAGCATATTGAAAAGCAGAGACATTACTTTGCCAACTAAGGTCTGCCTAGTCAAGGCTATGGTTTTCCTGTGGTCATGTATGGATGTGACAGTTGGACTGTGAAGAAGGCTGAGGACCAAAGAATTGCTTTTAAAGTGTGGTGTTGGAAAAGACTCTTGAGAGTCCCTTGGAATGCAAGGAAATCCAACCAGTCCATTCTGAAGGAGATCAACCCTGGGATTTCTTTGGAAGGAATGATGCTAAAGCTGAAACACCAGTACTTTGGCCACCTCATGCAAAGAGTTGACTTATTGGAAAAGTCTCTGATGCTGGGAGGGTTTGGGGACAGGAGGAGAGGGGGATGGAAGAGAATGAGATGGCTGGATGGCATCACTGACTCGATGGACATGAGTCTGAGTGAACTCCGGGAATGGTGATGGACAGGGAGGCCTGGCATGCTGCAATTCATGGGGTTGTAAAGAGTAGGACATGACTGAGTGACTGAACTGAACTGAACTGAACTGATAGGAAGTCAAGAAACACCTGAAGTAACAGGCAAGTTTGGCCTTCGCGTATGGAATGAGGTAAGGTAAAGGCTAGCAGAGTTTTGCCAAGAGAACGCACTGGTCATAGCAAACACCCTCTTCCAATAACACAAGAGAAGACTCTACACACAGACATTACAAGATGATCAACACCGAAATCAGATTGATTATATTCTTTGCAGCCAAAGATGGAGAAACTCTATACAGTCAGCAAAAACAAGACCAGGAGCTGACTGTATGTAGCTCAGTTCGTGAACTCTCTATTTCCAAATTCAGACTTAAATTGAAGAAAGTGGAGAAAACCACTAGACAGTTCAGGAATGACCTAAATCAAATGCCTTATGGTTATATAGTAGAAGTGAGAAATAGATTTAAGGGACTAGATCTGATAAACAGACTGCCTGATGAACTATGGACAGAGGTTTGTGACTTTTTACAGGAGACAGGGATCAAGACAATCCCAAGAAAAAGAAATGCAAAAAAAGCAAAATGGCTGTCTGAGGAGGCCTTACAAATAGCTGTGAAAAGAAGAGAAGCAAAAAGCAAAGGAGAAAAGGAAAGATATAAGCATCTGAATGCAGAGTTCCAAAGAATAGCAAGGAGAGATAAGAAAGTCTTCTTTGGCAATCAATGCAAAGAAATAGAGGAAAACAACAGAACGGGAAAAACTAGAGATCTCTTCAAGAAAATTAGAGATATCAAGGGAACATTTCATGCAAAGATGGACTCGATGAAGGACAGAAATGGTCTGAACCTAACAGAAGCAGAAGACATTAAGAAGAAGTGGCAAGAATACACAGAAGAACTGTACAAATAAGATCTTCATGACCCAGATAATCATGATGGTGTGATCCCTCACCTAGAGCCAGACATCCTGGAATATGAAGTCAAGTGGGCCTTAGGAAGCATCACTATGAACAAAGCTAGTGGAGGTGATAGAATTCCAGTGGAGCTATTTCAAATCCTGAAAGATGATGCTGTGAAAGTGCTGAACTCAATATGCCAGCAAATTTGGAAAACTCAGCAGTGGCCACAGGACTAGAAAAAGTCAGTTTTCATTTTAATCCCAAAGAAAGGCTATGGCAAAGAATGCTCAGACTACTGCACAACTGTGCTCATCTCACTTGCTAGTAAAGTAATGCTCAAAATTCTCCAAGCCAGGCTTCAGCAATATGTGAACCATGAACCTCCAGATGTTAAAGCTGGTTTTAGAAAATGCAAAGGAACCAGAGATCAGATTGCCAACATCCGCTGGATCATCCAAAAAGCAAGAGAGTTCCAGGAAAAACATCTATTTCTGCTTTACTAACTATGGTGAAGCCTTTGACTGTGTGGATCACAATAAACTGTGGAAAATTCTGAAAGAGATGGCAATACCAGACTACCTGACCTGCCTCCTGAGAAATCTGTATGCAGACCAGGAAGCAACAGTTAGAACTGGACATGGAACAACAGACTGATTCCAAACAGGAAAAGGAGTACGTCAAGGCTGTATATTGTCACCCTGCTTATTTAACTTCTATGCAGAGTACATTATGAGAAGCACTGGGCTGGTAGAAACACAAGCTGGAATCCAGATTGTTGGGAGAAATATCAATAACCTTAGATATGCAGATGACACCACCCTTACGGCAGAAAGTGAAGAGGAAAGTGAAAGAGGAGAGTGAAAAAGTTGGCTTAAAGCTCAACATTCAGAAAACTAAGATCTTGGCATCCGGTCCCATCACTTTTTGAGAAATAGATTGGGAAATAGTTGAAACATTTCAGACTTTATTTCTGGGGATCAAAATCACTGCAGATGGTAATTTCACCCATAAAGTTAAAGAACATTTACTCTTTGGAAGGAAAGTTATGACCATCCTAGACAGTATATTAAAAAGTAGAGATATTACTTTTCCAACAAAGGTCCATCTAGTGAAGGCTATGGTTTTTCCTGTGGTCATGTATGGATGTGAGAGTTGGATTATGAAGAAAGCTGAGTGCCGAAGAATTAATGCTTTTGAATTGTGGTGTTGGAGAAGACACTTGAGAGTCCCTTGGACTGCAAGGAGATCCAACCAGTCCATTATAAAGGAGATCAGTTCTGGGTGTTCATTGGAAGGAATGGTGCTAAAGCTGAAACTCCAATAATTTGGCCATGTCATACAAAGCCTTGACTCATTGCAAAAGTCCCTGATGCTGGGAAGGATTGGGCAGAGGAGGAGAAGGGGATGACAGAGGATGAGATAGTTGAATGGCTTCACCGAGTTGATGGACATGAGTCTGAGTAAACTCCGGGAGTTGGTGATGAATAGGGAGGCCTGGCATGCTGTGATTCATGGGGTTGCAAAGAGTCGAACACAACTGAGGGACTGAACTGAAATGAACTATGTATAAAAAGAAGCCTAGAATAATTTAGTTCCAATTTACAAAGTCCTGTATAATTTACAATGGTCTGTCTAATCAAAGCTATTGTTTTTCCAGTAGTCAGGTATGGTTGTAAGAGTTGGACTATAAGGAAAGCTGAGTGCAGAAGATTGCCGCTTTTGAACTGTGATCTTGGAGAGGACTCTTTAGAGTCCCTTGCACTGGAAGGATATCCAACCAGTCAATCCTAAAGGAAATCAGTCCTGAAAATTCACTGTAAGGACCATATTCATTGGAAAGACTGATGCTGAAACTCCAATACTTTGTCCACCTGATGCAAAGAACTGATTTCCTGGAAAAGACCTGATCAGATGCTGGGAAAGATTGAATGCAGAAGGAGAAGAGGAAGACAGAGCATGAAATGGTCGGGTGGCAGTGATATCACAGACTCGATGGACTTGAGTTCGAGCAAGCTCCGTGAGTTGGTTATGGACAGAGGAGCCTGGTCTGCTGCAGTCCATGGCATTGTAAAAAGTTGGACACAACTGAGCAACTAAATGGAACTGATTGAACCACCAAGCCCTTAACCAATGCCATTCAAATCTGCTACGGTTGGGATTGATGTCAACTTAAATATCTTCCAGGTGTTTCCCTTCTACCTATTCCATATCTTTTTTTGAAATATATAGCACAGTTCAATGAATGCAGCAATTCCTTTATCATTTATTATTGAAATAGGAGTCTATGAAATTCATTTGTGTGCATTTGCCCCCAACCATCACTACATCAATTCTTAGAAAAAATTCCTTGACTGTGAACATGAAAATCATTCACTTGTGTTTGACTCTTTGCAACCCCATGGATTGAATTCCATGGAGTTTTCCAGGCCAAATATGGGAATGGGTTGCTTTTCTCTTCTCCAGGGGATCTCCCCAACCCAGGTCTCCTGCATTGCAGGTGGATTCTTTATCAGCTGAGCCACAAGAGAAGCTCAAGACTACTGGAGTGGGTAACCTATCCCTGCTCTAGTGGATTTTCCCAGGCCAGGAATCTAACTGGGATCTCTTGCATTGTAGGCAGATTCTTTACCAACTGAGCTACCAGGGAAGCCCTTCCATGACTGTACATTCCTTTAAAATCCTGGAAATAAGAGTCCAAAATATGGAATCAGAATTATATTTATAAATTCTCTTATTTATGGGCATGTGGATGACTTCTATTCTTACATATGAATCTCCTAGAAGAATCTCTGTATGTGTCTCTTGATGTACACATTTTTACTGGGGTAAATATCTGGAACAAAATTTTCTAGATTGCAACTTATATGATTTTTAATTTTTTTGGCTCTGTTATATTGACCTCTAAAACAGTTATTTTTGTGGTCTGATGTCTTTGCAGTGCTTGCTAATATTCATTTTCAAATAGTCTCATGGATGCTTCACATTCTCAAAATTTTAATATTTGAAAACTTCAAGTTAGGATGTGTTATATTATTTTTACTTTAAATTACTCTAATAATATTAGCAACAGCTAGACCAGACATGGAACAACAGACTGATTCCAAATTGGGCAAGGAGTATGTCAAGGCTCTATATTGTCACCTTGCTTATTTAACTTATATGCAGAGTACATCATGTGATGAGGCATAAGCTGGAATCTAGATTGCTGGGAGAAATATCAATAACCTCAGATACACAGATGACACCACCCCTATGGCAGAAAGCAAAAAGGAACTGAAGACCCTCTTGATGAAAGGGAAAGAGGAGGGTGGAAATGTTGGCTTAAAACTCAACACTAAAAAAACCAAGATCAGGGCATCTGGTCCCATCACTTCACAGCAAATAGATGGAGAAACAGTGGAAACAGTAAGAGACTTTATTTTCTTGGGCTCCAAAATCACTGCAGATGGTGATTGCAGCTGTGAAATTAAAAGACACTTGCTTCTTGGAAGCAAAACTATGACCAACCTAGATAGCATATTAAAAAGCAGAGACATTCCTTTGCTGACAAAATTCTGTCTAGTCAAATCTATGGTTTTTCCTGTAGACATGTATGGATTTGAGAGTTGGACTATAAAGAAAGCTGAGTGCCGAAGAATTGATGCTTTTGAAGAGTGGTGTTGGAGAAGACTCTTGAGAGTCCCTTGGACTGCAAGGAGATCCAACCAGTCCATCCTAAAGGAAATCAATCCTGAATATTCATTGGAAAGACTGTTGCTGAAGCTGATGCTTCAAAACTTTGGCCATCTGATGGGAAGAACTGACTCATTGGAAAAGGCCCTGATGCCGGGAAAGATTGAAGGTGGGAGGAGATGATTATGACAGAGGATGAGGTGGTTGAATGGCATCACAGATTCAATGGACTTGAGTTTGAGCAAGCTCAGGTAATTGGTGATGGACAAGGAAGCCTGGCATACTTCAGTCCATGAGGTTGCTGAGGGTTGGACAAAACAGAGCAGCTGAACCAAACTAAATAATGTTAGAAATCACTTTCTAGTTTTACTAGTCATTACATATTTTTCTGAATTTCCTGATCAAAGTCTTGGCTGATTTTTTTCTGTCAAACCACCCTCCCCCTCCACCCCCCCTCCTCACTCTTCAAAAGGATATACTCATTGTGTCCAACTCTTTGTGACCCCATCGACTGTAGGCCACCAGGCTCCTCTACCCATGGGATTTTCCAGGCAAGAATACTGGAGTGGGTACCATTTCCTCCTCCTGGGTATCTTCCTGACCCAGGAATTGAACCAGCATCTCTTATGTCTCCTGCATTGGCAGGGGTGTTCTTTGCAACTACCCCAGTAAAAGGGTAACTGATTCACAAAAAGTTAATATATAATCCTAAAGAGAAGAAGTGAAACAAAGATGTAGAAAGGATAGAAATAAAATAGAATGTAAGTAGTAAATTGGTAGATTTAAAACAATATTTACAGTTATCAGTTCAGTTCAGTTCATTTCAGTTCAGTCACTCAGTCGTGTCCGACTCTTTACAGCCCCATGAATCGCAGCACGCCAGGCCTCCTTGTTCATCACCATCTCTTGGAGTTCACTCAGACTCACATCCATCGAGTCCATGATGCCATCCAGCCATCTCATCCTCTGTCGTCCCCTTCTCCTCCTGCCGTCAATCCCTCCCAGCATCAGAATCTTTTCCAATGAGTCAACTCTTTGCATGAGGTGGCCAAAGTACTGGAATTTAGCATCATTCCTTCCAAACAAGGAAATGGCAACCCACTCCAGTGTTCTTGCCTGGAGAATCCCAGGGACAGGAGAGCCTGGTGGGCCGCCGTTCTATGGGGTCGCACAGAGTCGGACACGACTGAAGTGACTTGGCAGCAGCAGCTTCCAAAGAAATCCCAGGGCCGATCTCCTTCAGAATGGATTGGTTGGATCTCCTTGCAGTCCAAGGGACTCTCAAGAGTCTTCTCCAACACCACACTTCAAAAGCATCAATTCTTCGGCGCTCAGTTTTCTTCACAGTCTAACTCTCACATCTATACTTGACTACTGGAAAAACTATAGCCTTGACTAGATGGACCTTAGTCAGCAAAGTAATATCTCTGCTTTTGAATATGCTGTCTAGGTTGGTCATAACCTTTCTTCCAAGGAGCAAGTGTTTTTTAATTTCATGGCTGCAATCACCATCTGCAGTGATTTGGAGCCCCCCCAAAATAAAGTCTGATACTGTTTCCACTGTTTCCCCATCTATTTCTCATAAAGTGATGGGACTGGATGCAATGATCCTCGTTTTCTGAATAAATGTAAATAACCAGGTCATCACATAAAAGATAGCACAAATAACAAACTAAATTAAAACTTGGCTGTTTAAATGATACATATTGTACTTTTAAATAACTACTCAAAAGGTTAAAATTTAAAGAATGGAAAAAGATAATGCTTGCAAAAGAATGAAAATATTGCTGTAGTAATATAAAACAAAGTAGACATCAAACAGGCTGTAAGAGAAATATTTCAGTGTTTAATTATCATACTCCAAGGAGGATAAATCAATTCAAAAAGCATATGAACCCAGTAAATATACCTTCAACTGTATAAATGAAAATTGACCATAATGAAAGAGAAAGAGACAAATCCGAAAATAATATTATGATTCTCTGAATATTTTCTGAAACCAGTCGTCAAAAAATCAGTAAGAATATTGAACATTTGCAGCAGTACCTGTAAATGTGATAAAGCCTTTCCATCAAAACTTACACAATTTTCAATTTTAATTGTTCATGAAATGTGCATCATTATTGACCATATGAAAAGTGAAAGTGTTAGTTGCTCACTGGTGTTCTACTCCTTGCAAACCCATGGACTGTAGCCTGCCAGACTCCTCTGTCCATGGAATTCTCTAGGCAAGAATGCTGGAGTGAGTTGCCATTCCCTTCTCCAAGGGATCTTCTTTACCTAAGCATCAACCCTGAGTCTCCTGCACAGGCAGGTGGATTCTTTACCACTGAGCCACCTGGCAAGCCATTCTTCTAAATATTTTACTTTAATGAGGTTAATAGCCATAATGACTTAAAGGAAATTTTAATTCTGGGTTATTCATTAAATGTTTACAATACACTGAGAAGTTTCAATAGTTTATCAAACATACTTTATACTTAGGTTATGAAATCATGCTAGCTCAAGCTGTGGTCTGCAAGTAGATTCAAAACAATGTTAGAACTCATTTTTTTACCTTGCCTTACTTATTTTGGTGACACTCTTTAAGTTTGTGCTGTCACCCTTGCTGGTATGGATGACAGGATCTGGTAGAAATTTCCTATTCTTGGGAAGACCTGACCACGTAAAGGGATGGAGTCAGGGGAGTAGTCCTCCCAAAAGAAGGCACAGACGATGTGCTTCAGTTCAGTTCGGTTGCTCATCATGCCCAACTATTTGCGACCCCATGGACTGCAGCACCCCAGGCTTCTCTGTCCATCACCCACACCCGAGCTTGTTCAAACTCACGTCCATCAAGTTGGTGATGCCATCCAACCATCTCATCCTCTGTCATCCTTTTCTTCTGCCTTCAATCTTTCCCAGCATCTGGGTCTTTTCCAATGAGCCAGTTCTTCCAATTAGATGGAAAAAGTATTGGAGTTTCAGCTTCAGCATCAGTCCTTCCAATGAATATTCAGGACTGATTTCCTTGAAGATTGACTGGTTTTGTCTCCTTGCAGTCTAAGGGGCTCTCAAGAGTCTTCTCCAACACCACAGATTGAAAGTACCAGTTCTTTGGTGCTCAGATTTCTTTACAGTCCAACTCTCATCCACACATGACTACTGGAAAAACCATAGCTTTGCTTAGACAGATTTCTGTCTCTGTTTTTTAATATGCTGTCTAGGTTTGTCATAGCTTTTCTTCCAAGGAGCAAGCATCTTTTAATTTCATGGCTGTAGTCACCATCTGCAGTGATCTTGGAGCCCAAGAAAATAAATTTTCTCACTGTTTCCATTGTTTCCCCACCTATTTGCCATGAAGTGATGGGACTGGATGCCATGATCTTTTTTTGAATGTAGTTTTAGCCATGATCTTTTTTTGAATGTTGTTTTAGCCAGCTTTTTCACTCTCCTCTTTCACTTTCATCAAGATGCTCTTCAGTTCCTCTTCACTTTCTGCCATAAGGGTGATGTTTCTGCATATCCAAAGTTATTGGTATTCCTCCCTGCAATCTTGAGTCCAGCTTATGCTTCATCCAGTCGAGCATTTTGCATGATGTATTCTGCATAGAATTTAAATAAGCAGGGTAACAATATACAGCCTTGACATACTCCTTTCCCTATTTGGAACCAGTCTGTTGTTCCATGTCTGGTTCTAACTGTTGCTTCTTGACCTGCATACAGATTTCTCAGGAGGCAGGTAAAGTGGTCTGGTATTCTCATGTCCTAAAGAATTTTCCACAGTTTTAATGTAAGACTTTCTGCTTAGCTCTTACATTACAAAGATGAGAAAGCATTTGATGTTCACATATAATCCAGGCTCATTGATTAAAGAAGGTGACTAGGCTGCCTGCTAATAAAACTCTCTCTTCCCAGAGGTATCTGTTTATGGATACCCTTAGGTCCCCAGCATGACCAAGAATTCTTGGTTGTAACCACAGACTTAGAGGAGTGGCCCTGAAGCTTTGACTGATTTCATGTGAAGTGCCAGCCGTTTGACAAGTCATGGCAATTTAGGATTGAACTTTCAAATCATTAAATTATTCAAGTGTAGGCAATTAGAAGTTCTGAAATTACCAACTGATCTTTTTTTTTTTTTTTCGCTAGGAGGAATACTTCTGCATTAAAGGGCTGTTATTCCCTGTGGTCATACAGTATTAGCTTTAGCAGATATATGTCCAGACTTGCACATGTTCACAAAAACTATTGGAAAATTCCAGATTTCAGTAGCAATTACAAAGGTGAAGCAAATATAAACCTACACTTGAAGAGATTATGTAGTCCAATGAAGCTGCCTTTCTAACATTACTTTTCACAGCTGAGATAATAATTATTGTTAGAGCTGGCAATTCCAATTATCTAGCAAAATAAATCACAAAGAGAACACCTTAACACCTGTAAGATCGTTGTGTGTTGAGTATCATAAAATTCAGCTAGTTCAGTTCAGTTCAGTTCAGTCGCTCAATTGCTAAAGCTAGAAAATGATGTCATGTTTGTTCAAAATCTATCATTTTAATATTCAAATCTGTTTTGAAACTCAGATTTTGAGTCATCATGAATATTATACATTGTGCATTTTGTTCTTTCTAATATCATACAATTTCTAGAAGCTTATGACATATTTTGTTTCATCCAAAAACAAAAGTAAGGGTAAAAAAATGAGTTTGAATATTATTTTCAATATACTTGCAGAAGAGATCTTAACTAACATGAATCCATAGTCTAAATATAAAGTATATTTTGAAAGGCTATTGCACAGACTTTTGAGAGTAATGTAAACATTTAATAAATACTGCAAAATTAAAATTTCTTTTAAGTCATTATGGCTGTGTAATGCCTATAACTGGAACTTTGCCTCATTAAAGCAGGATATTCAGAATCTAGTTCAAGGCTGCCCCAGCATGGAGATTGGCCTTAATAGTGAGCATTAGCCTACCCATCAATGAATGGCTGACTATGAGTTAGAGCAGGAGGTGAGCTTATTACTATAATTTATAGAGTTATGGGAAGGCACAGAGCATCAGAGGGTTTTATTGCACTCTCTGAAATGCTTCTCTTTAATTTGTTTGTTAAAGAAACAATGTCCTAATATATGAGATATGCATCAAGGGACGGATTATTGAATACTGAATGATCTCTGGCTTCACATAAATTACGGTCCGGCTAACAGCACTTTTTTTTTTTAAGTGAATTTTGCATGATAAGGATAAACTCAGGCATCAGGGAATACATAGCAGGGATAAAACATTCTGAATGTTACAGGAACAAATGGAAAAGGCAGCGCCTTTCTGGATATGTAATCACTATATAAAATAGCCCTTAACTTTTCGGTAAGATAGCCAGTAACTACATAATGATGATTGCACACATACTTATATTTTTTATTTTATTCATCATCTCCTGATCAATGTTTTTTGTTTGTTTGTTTTACATAGTTGAAGTACCAACATTCTTCTAAGTTTAAAGTTAACTAATAGCTTTGGTTCCCAGTGGCTCAGCAGTAAAGAATTCACCTGCTGATGATTCCTAGTGACTAAATCAAGTTCAGGAGATAGTCCATAGTTCTAAACTGATGCCCACACCCAAAGTGTTACTGAGATTGAGACTATCAGAACTCGGCACCATGCCCCCTGCCCCAGTACAGAAGCCCTTCCGTGTTCCCAGCCTCTTGTTTGGTGAAAAGCTGAAGTCTCTCAGGGCTCCCTGAGTCACAAAAGAGCTGTACCGATTAAGATGAGAGTCACGGCATCATTCAGCTTCTGATACAATATTCGAGCCATTTTTACCAGTACTATAACTGTCACAGGGGAAAAAACACTAACTGTATGCTGATCAGACCATGACCATGCCATAAATCCATGGCTAGCATAATTCCAAGAACTGGCCTCAAGACAATGGGATTAATCTTGTGCCTGTGTTAAGTCGCTTCAGTCATGTCCGACTCTTTGTGACCCCATGGATTGTACCCCTGCAGGCTCCTTTGTCCATGGGATTCTCCAGGCAAGAATACTGGAGTGGCTTGCCATTTTCTTCTCCAGGGAATCTTCCTGACCCAGGGATCAAACCCTCATCTCTTGTGTCTCCTGCATGGGCCGGCAGGGTCTTTACAGCCCAAGCCTACTTATTGCTCATAATAATCTATGTATTTGTGGGCATCAATATAATTGTAGTCTGCTTTGCTTGTATATGTAAGTGGGCAGCTAAAATTATCAGCAGAGTGATGCCACAGACCCAAGTCTACATACTTCTCTCTAAGAATGAAGCAGCCCTTGTCAATAGGAGGAAATTACAGAAAATGGACCATTGCCCCTTTGTTGTTCAGTTGCTTAGTTGTGTCTGACTCTTTGAGACCCCATGAACTGCAGAACTTCAGGTTTCCCTGTCCTTCACTATCTCCCAGAGTTTGCTCAAACTCATGCCCATTGAGTTGATGATGCCATCCAACCATCCTCTGACACCCCCTTTACCTCCTTCCCTCAATCTTCCCCAGCATCAGGGTCTTTTCCAGTGAGTTGGACCTTCACATCAGGTGGCCAAAGTATTGGGCCTTCAGCCTCAGTATCAGTCCTTCTAATAAATATTCAGGACTGATTTCCTTTAAGATTGATGGGTTTGATCTCCTTGCTCTCTAAGTGACTCTCAAGAGTCTTGTCCAGCACCACAATTCTAAAACATCAAGTCTTCGATGCTCCACCTTCTTTATGGTCCAACTCCCACATCTGTACATAACTACTGGAAAAACCATTGCTTTGACTATATGGACCTTTGTCAGAATGACGTCTGACAAGTGGGGATTTGTCAGCAGTCTGTGCCCATTTCCTGTTGACCTGATTCTGTTCCCTTTTATTCTTAATTACCGAAGCGAGATCACTAGATAACCTTTAACTGAATTCCTGATTTCTCTCTAATGAATGTACACAATGCCTGGCCTAGCCTGTTGATTCCTTTCATGGATTAAAAGGAATTAAAATAAAGAATTAAGTGGCTAAATCTCTCTACCTTCGCTTCCTTCTGCAGAGTACATAGACAAATAAACATCCAAAGTAAGATTAGGAGAAGTAGCAGATCTGCACGTGATGGAAAAATCAATGAAGAATCTGACCTAGTACATTAAAGATTACCTGAAATGGCTTCCCTTTAAACACTGTCATGACCAAGCAGAATCTTTGGAGTTGGTCTTGGAAAGTGTGTAGCAAGCAGCCCACCTGAATTCAGTTAACACAGTTAATATAATTATTTAATTGAGCCAGGCACACAGGCTATAAAAACTGAGAAGAGATGGAAAAACAAATTAGTTCATTTTAAAATAATGTATAAAGTGCACTTAAAATTTACATTTACTATTTTAGTTTAAAAATACTTTATGTCAGGGATACAGTTTTAGAAACAAAGATTAGATTTTTATTTTTACTCCAAAAGAAATATTTATGGAAAAAAATACAAGGTTTATAGATCTAGAAAAAATCCCCCATCCTCTGGGGATAAAATCTTTACTCTGCCAAGCATTGTACCCCTAAAGTTTAATAAAACTTTATTTTAATTCTAACAATAAGCTGATTATTTAGGAGAAAGCTACAGTATATATGGTAAATTAAAAGAATAGATAGAGCTTCCACAGTGGCTCAGCAGTAAAGAATCTACCTGGCAATGGATGAAATGCAGGAGACACAGGTAAGATCTCTGAATCTGGAAGATCCCCGAGAGAAGGAAATGGCCAACCACTCAGTCCCTAAGTCTTGTCCATCTTTTGCAACCCCATGGACTGTAGCCTGCCAAGTTCCTCTGTCCATGGCATTTCCCAGACAAGAATACTGAAGTGGGTTTCCATTCTCTTAGTGACTGAATATACACACAAAAGAACAGATGAGAAAAAGCATTTCTGTTACATCAGTTTAGAATATAGCGGACTTCCCTGACAGTCTAGTGGTTAAGACTCCGTTCTTCCAATGAAAGGGATAGGCTTTTGATCTCTGTAAGGGAACATGTTTTTCAGTGTGACCAAAAAGTGGAAAAAAAAAAAAAAAAGAAAACAAAGAAAAAACCACGGTAGAATATGGGCCCAACATGGCAGACATAATGAGAGATTAAGTCATTTAAAAATGGAAGAAGATCAGTGTGGGCCAGCCTCAACTGGAGATTGGCATGCCAAATAGGATAATCCTAGTCATTGTAATAAAATCAATGACAAGTAAGTAATCACTCTTGGGAAAATTCTGGATGCTGTCATGAAGCTGATGCTAGCAGATCACAAAGTCAGAGACTATCAGACATTGGTTGCCAAGAATCCTGAAGAAAAAATGTTTAGATGTCGGTGTTAGTGTATGGACTTCCCTGGTGGTTAAGTATATGATAATACTGTATTCACATTAGTTCAATATTTGCTATTGGACATATTATTCATTAAAAACCTAGCATGAAATATAAGTAGAATGAATGTTGGATCTTTAAAATTTACATTTGAGTCAACTCAGTAGCCCTGTGCTCTGTAATCTAATCATTTTCCTTACATTTGAACAATCATTTTCCTTATATATACCATACAAATGTCAATAAATTAAATTTCATAAATGTCCACTCTCTACATTTAAGCCAAACACTTGTTGCAGTAACTATACTGTACATAGACAGTCTAGCCTAGCTCTTAGGCATCCTTTATACCAGAGAAGATAAAGCTTATGGTGGAATTCTCAGAAAAAAACTTAAAATGTTAGATGAAGCTACATACAACCACATACATGTGCCTGCTCACTGACACAACACACACATACACAACACATGTGTACTGAGGATGCAGAGAAAAGCCCTGGTAACGTCCCTGGTGGCTCAGACGGTAAAGCGTCTGTCTACAGTGCTGGAGACCTGGATTCGATCCCTGGGTAGGGAAGGTCCCCTGGAGAAGGAAATGGCAATCTACTCCAGTACTATTGCCAGGAAAATCCCATGGAGAGCGGAGCTTGGTAGGCTACAGACCATAGGGTTGCAAAGAGTCGGACACAACTGAGTATCAGCATAATCAGAATCCCATTCTTTCCCGTCAAATATCCTTGAATAGCTTGGATATTTCATACCTTGTTTTGTAATCTGGAACTTCAGTTAAAATTAACCTAGAAGGCATAGGTGGATGGCTCATACGTAATCAAAGTAATTTAAACATAAAAATGACTAGAAGTAGTAATAAACAAGGTGTAAAAGAGATACATTTTAATTTATTTGATTTGATTTGCAAAATCATGGAGTACATTCTACTTGAGAGAAGACTTGTTGACATAAATAATACACTGTTATGCTTAAATTCCTTTCACAAATAAGATACGGAAAAGAAGCAAATGTATCTGGTCTGGTGGCCAAGGAAGAGCAGTCAACTAAAGTGCTGTTAGAAGTCAGCCTCGCCAGTCAAGGGTGTCTTAGATTTGTCAGTGGATCAGGACTTTGGGTTGCTCCCTGTAATTTATTGAAAACAGGATAAAGTCGTGTTATGAATTACCTAAAAAGCTTTGTCTACTTTACTGCAAAGTAACTACTAACCAGAAAGCATGTAACACAAGTTTTGTCCACATGTGTGCTTTAAGCAATCTTAAAAGAATCTGGAGGAAAAAGACAAGGAGTCTTCAAATGAACAACAGGAGGACTACAACTGACTTCCTTACATCAGCCTGGGAAGCTGAAGACAGCAGAATGACGCCTTCAAAGGGAGGAAAGCAGGTATCTGTCAACCTTGAATTCCAAAGCCATCAACACCACTCAAAAAGTGAAGATTAAAAGAAGATATTTTCAGGAAAATAAAAGTGAAGGTGATTTGTTACTTGCACAATTTTATTAAGTAAATATATTTTTGTGGGAGAAGTACAAGAATGCCAAATGAAAGCAGAAGATGTAACTTTAAAGAAAGAGCATCGAAAATGGCAAATGTATCAATAAATATAAATGATATTGACAGTGACTTATGGGATTAAGGTAAAGATAATTAAATCACTTGACAAAACTAGCTTGTAAGTCAAGAGGATAAATGAAATTGCAATGTTTCAGGATCATTATCTGCCAGTAAAAGTCCTAAAATTGATAGTCAAGGAGGTATATTATAATTTCAGGGTAACCACTGAAAAGCCTGGCAAACATAGAAAGGCAAGACTAAAGGAAAGGGCGCTGAATTCATACCCAAATAGAACGTTAGTTAAATACAAACAGGCCAGATGTTCTGATTAAAGGAAAGCCTTATCCGATTGGAGACTCGAATCTGGAACATAAGGAATAAGACATTCGAAAACAGCAGATAGTACCGATCTAGACTTTGAAAGCTTTTAATTTATTTATCTGGCTGCGTTGGGTCTTAGCTGTGGCACAGGGGATCTTTATTCTGTTATGCTGTGTGGGCTCAGTAGTTGTGGAGGGCAGGCTTAGCTGCTCTGATGCATGTAGGACATTAGTTTCCAGATCAGGGACTGAACCCAGATCCCCTGCATTGCAAGGCAGATTCTTAACCACTGGACTGCCAGGAGAGTCCCTTCAGACAGGATTGCATTGGCAAAAATCTATTCATAGCTCTATAATGCAAGGATATGTACCCAAATATTTCTAAAATTTGGTCAGACCGCCTAGGTGGTCTTTATGCACTTTCTCCAAAAGAATAGAGTATGAACAGTTATACGTTGCAACCTAGATCTAAGTCTACTGCAGATTATTAGAAATAGCAACTTTCATTTTCCATTGGAATTAAAAAAATTAAGACTGACTTACACTCCCCTCCAGTTTTTCACCTGGTTCCTCTCACATTCCCTGTTATCATTTAATAGCATCATTCACCTTATTATCAAAACTGGAAACTTGAGGGCAACAAAATATGTTTTCTTTTCCTCCAGCCTCCTCATTCCTTCAAAACCTCTTGTAATGAATCTCCAGACTGTTCATCTTGCTTGCTTGTGTGTGTGTGTGTGTGTGTGTGTGTGTGTGTGTGTGTGAATGTATTAAATCGCTTCACTTGTGTCCAACTTTTTGCGACTCTACAGACTGTAGCCTTCCAGGATCCTGTGTCCATGGGATTCTCCAGCAAAGAAGACTGGAGTGGGTAGCCTTTCCCTTCTCAAGGGAAGCTTCCCAACTCAGCGATCAAACAAACCCATGTCTCTCACATCTCCTGCACTGGCAGGTGGGTTTGTACCACTAGCACTTATTTCAGTTAGGGAGCTGTCACGATAGCTTTGAATGAGTTGCTAAATAAAAAGGATATAGGCTTCAATCTGTTCACTTCTTAGGCCACATTTCTACCTTTTTCTTGCAATCTTTGAATTCTACTTGCCAAAATAACATGCGCAGTGGGATGACTTTTGTCCAGTTAAAAGCTTAACCTCAGATATTTTCTGAGCTATGTTTCCTCTAATCAGCATTTAAAGTTATATAACTTGAATGTAAAATGTGTAACTATATTTCTTTGATTTTATAGTGACATGGAAAATAAGATATACCATATGAACATATGTACAAATACATGTAGGTGTATGTGTACAAATCTTAATGACATGATTTCAAAGATGTCAAAACAAAAAGATTAGTCTCAGAAGTGGAGAAATGTGTTAGTATAATAAACTGAATTATTTGCCTCATTACTAGATCCATGGAAAAGAAGTGCCATGGAAAGCAGTACCACTATGAGCTCCTACACTTTTATTGTGTCTAAGACTGTGTGTAGGAGGGTTCTGAGTGAAGGTTCTGATTCTCATTCATGTGCATATACCTGTTTGTCTGATATTCCTACTTGGTCTTTTAGCAAAATGCAAATAAGCTGAACAAGCCTAGCATCAATTTAATAGTCTCCTTAATTCATCAACCCAGTTCCATGCCAAGGAGACTGTTAGGCAAATAAGTATTCTTATATCCTTTTACCCATATTGCAGGGATTTTATTCTCTTCCATTCTCATGGCCAATGTCAAGTTGTTCTTGGCTACACAATTATTTTGTGTATGTCTGCCCTCACTAAATTATATATTTTTGAAAACCTGGTAGGATTGATAGCAATGCATATGATGGTGTTTTACATTATTGAAGTATTGATAGATTAAGTTAGATAGCATATTCAAAAGCAGACATATTACTTTGTCGACTAAGGTCTGTCTAGTCAGCTCTATGGTTTTTCCAGTAGTCATATATGGATGTGAGAGTTGGACTGTGAAGAAGGCTGAGCACCAAAGAATTGATGCTTTTGAACTGTGGTGTTGAAGAAGACTCTTCTTGAGAGCCCCTTGGACTGCAAGGAGATCCAACTAGTCCATTCTGAAGGAGATCAACCCTGGGATTTCTTTGGAAGGAATGATGCTAAAGCTGAAACTCCAGTACTTTGGCCACCTCATGCAAAGTGTTGACTCACTGGAAAAGACTCAGATGCTGGGAGGGATTGGGAGTAGGAGGAGAAGGGGACGACCAAGGATGAGATGGCTGGATGGCATCACGGCCTCGATGGACGTGAGTCTGAGTGAACTCTGGGAGTTGGTAATGGACAGGGGGGCCTGGTGTGCTGTGATTCATGGCGTCTCAAAGAATCAGACAGGACTGAGCAACTGAACTGAACTGAACTATTATATACGATGGAATTATCAGACAATAAATGAAAATGGTCAACTTTGGTGCACTCCCATCACTTTCAAATATGCTACTAATCATGAGAAAGGAGAGAATTCCTTCATTGACTAGTCTCATTATTTTGGAATGAGCATTCAGTGTCTATTCAATATTGAGGTCAAACTTTTCTCTGTCTCTCTTTATGTCTTTCCTCCCACCCCATTTGACACATGAACACACATGTATACAGAAAGAGAAAGAATCACAAGGAATTTTAATGAAGCAAATCTAGTATTACAGTGAACACTATAAAAAAAGGAAATGATATAAAACAATCAAATGGGTTAAGGAAAGAAAGACAGACATGGAAGAAAGTAAAACACTTCTTTCTTTCTTCTAATCACTTTTTTCCCCTCACAATTACCATATACATGTGTATTGTATCACTATATCAGTACATTAGATTTAATGAGTTAGATAACTTTTTAATTTTAGAGAAATGTTATGCCATAAACACATGTTTTGAATAGCCATATTTCAAGTTCGTGAATATAAAATTAATTCTTTTCATTGATATTAGCACTGAAGACATTTAGTGTACAAACTGAAACTCCATTAAAAAAATATTATCATTGCAGTTATTAGACTAATCTGTTTCCTTATGTAGCCAGTAATTCTGAAGTATCTGAAAGAAGTTGTGTTTAAAAAAGTTGTATGCAATAAATCCTAAAAGAATCTCTCTTTCCTTCCCTCTCTTTCTCTTTAAACTTTGTTGATTAAAACATGGTTGCCTTCCTGACTTTGATTGATAAGATATCAAAGTTTTGATGAACTATTTATATTTTAGATATTGTTGCAATGTAGGTAGGAGGAAACATAGAAACACTTAGGAAAAAGAATATATTCTTGAATACAAAGAAGTAAGGGTTCAGCCATTTCACCAAAAGGATATAGAAAGAAAATATATTACATTTTTGACTCTAATAGTGGAAACTACTAAAAAATGATATTTTATATGCAATAAACAATCTTCTAGATCATGGGTGCAGTCAGCAAAAAACTGCAAAAATTGTTCACAGAATGAAATACAGCCACCACTGAAGTAGAACTGATACAGGATTTGATGTTAGTAAATTTCTTTAGCTTTGGAAATCACTGTAGCCATTTAATTGCTATAAAGTTACTACTGCCATGAATTCTGGGACAATAGATGGTTCAGTTCAGTTCAGTTCAGTTGCTCAATTGGGTCCAACTCTTTGTGACCCCATGAATCGCAGCACACCAGGCCTCCCTGTCCATCACCAACTCCTGGAGTTCACTCAGACTCTCATCCATCGAGTCAGTGATGCCATCCAGCCATCTCATCCTCTGTTGTACCTTTCATTTTAGTGAAAAAAAAAAAAAGAAAAAAACTAAAATAATTTATTGCATTAAAATTGATTCACTTAAAGTTTCCAATCAATTTCCTCCACAAAATTTAAATGCAGTAATACACTAAGAAATGTTTTGTAAATGTCAAGATATAACATTAACATTTGATTGAAGTTGTTATAATTACTTTTCAAACTCCAGAAAATGAGAGGTTTCTATTGCCAGTAAAAATTATTGTCACAGTATGCAAATATCAGAATATTAAATAATTACGTTGTTATTTATGAGCCTGATACACTTTATTCCTTTTGCTGACAAGAAAGATTACTTCACTTTTTTCTGATTAAGTATGCATGTATACTTTTTAGAGTACATACATATATGTTAGAAGCCTTATGTGGAAAATTGCACACCAGCAAGTATTTGTGCTCCCTCAGTAGCTTCAGTCGTTTCTGACTCTTTGTGACCCTAAGGACTGTAGCCCTCTAGGTTCCTCTGTCCATGGGATTCTCCAGGCAAGAATACTGGAGTGGGTTGCCATGCTTTCCTGCAGGGCATCTTTCCAGCCCAGAGACAGTACCTGTGTCTCCTGTGGCTTCTGCATTGCAGGTGGATTCTTCACTGCTGAGCCATTGGGGGAGCCCATAAAAAGGTACATGGGGACAATAGATTAAGTACACTGAAATTTTTGCTAAGACTCATCCATAGGGGAAGCATTTCATCTGAGATTGTTTGAAAGAGAAGTGAAAGTGAAAGCTGCTGAGTCGTGTCTGACCCTTTGCTACCCCATGGACTGTAGCTTGCCAGGCTCCTCTGTCCATGGAATTCCCCAGGCCAGAATAGTGGAGTGGGTAGCCATTCTCCTCTCTGCCCCCTTCTCCCCGGCCCAGGGATCCAACCCAGGTTTCCTTCGTTGCTGGAGTATTCTTTGCCATCTAAGCCATTCCAAGTAGATTTGAAGATCTAATTGGCTTTATTCAACATTCAGGAATCAGGGATCAGAAAACATCCCATTTAACAAGCAGACAGGCCCTCCAAGGAAACAAATGGATCTTCTATTGAGACAAGGTGTGTATCAGTAAAAAAAGAAAGAAAGAAAGAATTGATTGGGGCAGCCCAAGAATACAGCAGTGGGTAGCTTAACTCTTCTCCAATGAATCTTCCCGACCAGGAATCAAGCCAGTGTCTCCTGCATTGCAGGTGGAGTCTTTACCAGCTGAGCTACCAGGGAAGCCCAAAGAGTTTGTTTGGATCCTCTTTATTTTAAGGAAATCATAATAGTATTCAGGTTACCTATTTTTCCATAATTATTATGACTATTTATGCATATTTCGTTGAAATACTAATCCAAGTTCCTCCTTCAAAAAAAAAAAATCAAGAAACTTTGCCTTATTCATGTAGTTGGGTTTTCTACCTTCACTTTGGGAACTTGAATGCATCCCAGGTGGCTCAGTGGCAAAGAATCCACCTGCCAGTGGAGGAAACACAAGAGACATAGGTTCAATCCCAGGGTTTGGAAGATCCCCTGGAGAAGGAAATGGTATTCTTATTTGGGAAATTCGATGGACAGAAGAGCATGATGGGTTATAGACCATGGGGTTGCAAAGAGTTGTGTGACTGTGCAACTGAGCATGCGTGCACTGCATGGGAACTCAAAATAAAAATAAACTCAGTCATTGGAAACAATTATTAACAATGTTACTTGAATATTGACCTTCCCACAACCATCCCTATTCCCATCAAAGTAAAATTCAGCACCAGTTCCACTTACATGATGTGGTACCTGTCTAGGAAGTCTTGAAATTCATGATCAACTAATATTCTGATCATTTTAAGTTTGATTTTACCTGGTTTAATAATTGCATATTTTGGGTCCCCTAATAATTATTTGTTGGGTAAAAATATAAAACTAAATCATTTAAACTATTCAGTGACTGGACTATCTAATCATTTGTTTTGACTTCAATGAATATTTTAAAATGTGATCTATTATCTTCTTCATCTTAAAGCAAATTCATCAGTCTTTACAAAAACCATTTTACAAATTACAACATTAAAAAAGACAGATTTTCATGCCTCCCTACTTAAATTATTTCATCCATATTTGTTTCCAGAAATGTTTGTTAGCTGCTCAGTCTTCTCCAGGGGGAAGTAAGTAAGTGAATTTTAATTAGACATTTCATCTAAGTGGATTTTGTTTATAATTAAGTAGTGATTCTTTTGTATAATTTATCCAGTTCAGGCTACCAGATTTCCTGTGTGCCTCCTTTCTACTGAATCCATCATGTCCTCACTCTTTGCTCTATCTACCATCTTCACAGATAGCTCAACAGCATCTTGTCTCAACTATACCACTTGTCAAAATCTACCTGTCCCTGACCTTCTCTAATGGGTCCTGGGCTCTCTAAGATCCAGCCAGCCAGTGACCCAGGCAGGTACCTAGAGGTGTTCATGAACTCATGGGCCAGCTGTTGACCATCACTATACTGTAGTGGGTTTAGTTCAGTTTAGTTCAGTCACTTAGTCGTGTCTGATTCTTTGCGACCCCATGGACTGTAGTACAGTAGCCCTCACTGTCCATCACTAACTCCCGGAGTTTATTCAAACTATGTCCATTGGGTCGGTGATGCCATTCAAACATCTCATCCTCTGTCATCCCCTTCTCCTCCTGTCATCAATCATTCCCAGCATCAGAGTCTGTTCCAGTGAGTCAGTTTTTCTCATCAGGTGGCCAAACATTGGAGTTTCAGCTTTAGCATCAGTCCTTCCAATGAATATTCAGTACTAATTTCCTTTAGGAGGGACTGGTTGGACTCTCAAGAGTCTTCTCCAACAGCACAGTTTGAAGCATCAGTTCTTCGGTGTTCAGCTTTCTTTTCAGTCCAACTCTCACATCCATACACGACTACTGGAAAAACCATAGCTTTGACTAGATGGGAAACATCAATAACCACAGATATGCAGATGACAACACCCTTATGGGAGAAAGTAAAGAAGAAGAAAAGAGCCTGTTGATGAAAGAGGAGAGTGAAAAAGTTGGCTTAAAACTCAACATTCAGAAAATGAAGATCATGGCATATGGTCCCATCACCTCATGGCAAATACATGGGGAAACAGTGAAAACAGTGGCTGACTTTATTTTTGGGGGGGCTCCAAAATCACTGCAGATGCTTGCTCCTTGGAAGGAAAGTTATGACCAGCCTAGACAGCATATTGAAAAGCAGAGACATTACTTGGCCAACAAAGGTCCATCTAGTCAAGGTTACAGTTTTTCCAGTAGTCACATATGGATGTAAGAGTAGGATGATAAAGAAAGCTGAGTGCCAAAGAATTGATGCTTTTAAACTGTGGGGTTGGAGAAGATTCTTGAGAGTCCCTTGGACGGCAAGAAGATCCAATCAGTCCATCCTAAAGGAGATCAGTTCAGTTCAGTTTAGTTCAGTTCAGTTCAGTGGCTCAGTCGTGTCTGACACTTTGCCACCCCATGAATCACAGCATACCAGGCCTCCCTGTCCATCACCATCTCCCAGAGTTCACTCAGACTCACATTCATCGAGTCCATGATGCCATCCAGCCATCTCATTCTCTGTCATCCCCTTCTCCTCCTGCCTCCAATCCTTCCCAGCATCAGAGTCTTTTCCAATGAGTCAACTCTTCACATGAGGTGGCCAAAGTACTGAAGTTTCAGCTTTACATCATTCCTTCCAAAGAAATCCCAGGGTTGATCTCCTTCAGAATGGACTGGTTGGATCTCTTTGCAGGCCAAGGGACTCTCAAGAGTCTTCTCCAACCCCACAGTTGAGTTTCAGTTTTAGCATCATTCCTTCCAAAGAAATCCCAGGGTTGATCTCCTCCAGAATGGACTGGTTGGATCTCCTTGCAGTCCAAGGGACTCTCAAGAGTCTTCTCCAACACCACAGTTCAAAAGCATCAATTCTTCAGTGCTCAGCCTTCTTCACAGTCCAACTCTCACATCCATACATGGCCACAGGAAAAACCATAGCCTTGACTAGACGGACCTTAGTCAGCAAAGTAATGTCTCTGCTTTTGAATATGCTATCTAACCTAGATAGTTATGGTCATAACTTTTCTTCCAAGGAACAACCGTCTTTTAATTTCATGGCTGCAGCCACCATCTGCAGTGATTTTGGAGCCCAAAAAAATAAAGTCTGACACTGTTTCCCCATCTATTTCCCATGAAGTGATGGGAACGGATGCCATGATCTTCGTTTTCTGAATGTTGAGCTTTAAACCAACTTTTTCACTCTCTTCTTTCACTTTCATCAAGAGGCTCTTTAGCTCCTCTTCACTTTCTGCCATAAGGGTGGTGTCATCTGCATATCTGAGGTTAGAGTACTTTCCCCCAAAAGGCTATAGGCTGGTTAAATTGAAGTTGTGTGTTTGTGTGTGTGTGTGTGTGTGTGTGTGTGTGTGTTTAAGGCTGCTGTGTCTAGAGGCTTTGCCAGAAAAGTCCTCTAGGTGGACTTCTTGAGGTGTCTTCTTGAGGCCGGAAGTTTGCATGTTTGGGGTGGAGGACTCTGGGGTAAACAATGGGCCTGGATTGCTGGAGACCTGGGTTCGATTCCTGGGTGGGGAAGATCCCCTGGAGGAGGGCATGGCAACCCACTCCAGTGTTCTTGCCTGGAGAATCCCACAGACAGAGAAGCCTGGCGGGTTGCAGTCCAGGGGGTCGCAGAGAGTCAGACACCACTGAGCGACCAACACTTCCACCTTCCCCTCCAGGGGGCGGGGGGAGTGCTATGCAAACAGCTGACCACGTGCACCCACCTGCAGGGGCAGCTGAGGCCAGGTTAGGTTGGCCACGAAGGGGACCCTTCTTAATGCATCAAACAGCCTGTTCCTAGACACGCCCCCCGACAGCCAGGAGCCAAAAGCACTGTCACAAAAAACCATGCATCTCACAGGGTGCTAATCTGTGGGCACATACGGAAATCCATACACAGGGCCTGCTTCTGAAATAGCCGCACACATTCTTAATCTACCCGTGTTTAAAAATCGGGCGAGCAAGCGTGTTTTAAAAACGAGCACATCACGTTGAGCAGACTGGCAGCCGGGATGGGAGGGGAGTCTGGGGGAGAATGGATACGTGTGTACGGATGGCTGCGTTCTCTCACCGTCAGCCTGAAACCATCACGACATTGCTAATCAGCCATAGTCTAGTAGATGACGAAGTCGTTTTTCCTAAAGGCTGTAATCGATCCATATACATTACTATACTCTGTATAGAATAGATAACTAAAGAGGACCTGCTGTCCAGCACCAGGAACTCTGCTCAGTCCTCTGTAATAACCTGATGGTTCCCAGGGGGAAGGATGGGGGAAGGGATAGTCAGGGAGTCTGGGATGGACAGGGACACACTGCTGTATTTCACATGGAGAACCAGCAAGGACCTGCTGGACAGCACAGGGAACTCTGCTCAGTCCTCTGTAATAACCTGATGGTCACGAGGGGGAGAATGGGGAAGGGATAGTCAGGGAGTCTGGGATGGACATGGACTCACTGCTGTATTTAATATGGAGAACCAGCAAGGACCTGCTGGACAGCACAGGGGACTCTGCTCAGTGTCATGTGGCAGCCTGGATGGAGGGGAGTTTGGGGGGGAGTGGACACGTGTACATGGAAGGCTGAGTCCCCTCTCTGTCTCTCTGACACTGTCCCAACATAGTTAATCAGCTATACCCGAATATAAAATAAAGTTTAAAAACATGGGCACAGGGGTGCAGATGTTCCATGCTCACACACCTGATTCCCACGAAAATCTCTCTGCTTTGAGATTGCGTCGACTATGGACACCCCTCAAGATCAGTCCAGCATTCATTTTCTGTCTATATCGGTGGTTTTTCCGGGAGACACACAACTGCTGTTGGTCTGCATGAATGAGGCGTAAACCTCTCGGTGTTTGTAAACTCTGGGGCTGCTACCCGCTTCCCTGGGGAGGGAAGAGTATGTCCTTTTAAAAATGACTGAAATATGTGCGTAAAGTACGAACGTCACGACGACCCTTTATGACTTCACTTGTTATGAATTCTGCTATTTCTCTCTTAAAGGGAAAGGTGTGGAAGGTTCCAGTGTGGGGCATGCATAAAACATTCGTGTCATTCCTGGAACCACCAAGGAGAGGCCCAGGACCCAGCAATGCCCAGCTAAAGTATGTTTCGAGATGCATCTGTGGGCAGGACGCCCTAAGAGCTTTCTCCTCTGGCCTGGAATGTGTTAGGCTCTGTGCTTGTGATTCTGGAGAAGGGAATGGCAACCCACTCCAGGATTCTTGCTGGAAAACCCCACAGACAGAGGAGCCTGGCGGGCTATAGTCCACGGGGTGGCAAAGGGTCGGACACCACTGAGCGACTGAACACTTCACGCATCTAACATCTCCTGGACAGCTAAGCTCACTGTGCCGCTCTGGATAAACACCTCAGTCATTTCTTTCGCATCAGGGGGCCAACATATCAGAGCTTCAGCTTCAGCGTCAGTCCTTTATCAATATCCAGGACTGACTGCCTTTAGGATTGACTTGTTGGATGTCCTTGCAGTGCCAAGAGCTGACTCATTGGAAAAGACCCTGATGCTGGGAAAGACTGAAGGCAGTGGGAGAAGGGGACGGCAGAGGATGAGACGGCTGGATGGCATCACCGACTCAAAGGACAAGAGTTTGGGTGGACTCTGGGAGCTGGTGATGGACAGGGAGGCCTGGCGGGCTGCAGTCCATGCAGTCACAAAGAGTCGGACGCAACTGAGCGACTGAACTGACTGAGCTCCTTTCGGGCGATTGTTTTCCCCTGATTGCCACCCCCTTGTCAGGCGTCAGAGGGGCCACGACGACGCTGATGATGTCGGTAACTGACTGGCATCCGAGGGGAGCGGCCCTCAGGCCGGGAGGGATCAGGAGTCCCTCACGGGCAGAGAGCGGGTGGCACGGGGCAGGGAACGCTGATGCCGCGCGAAGGCGCCGAGGCATCCTTCTCCCAGAACTGTCACTGCGGGCGCTGCCGAGGCGCCTGGGACTCAGGTCGGGCGGGAGCACGCCTGCCACAGGGCCCCGAAATGAAGAGGGAGAAATTAGAGCAATTACCTGTCTTAACGAGCCCCGCGTCTCTTGTGTTGTCATTCATGAGGCACAAAATATGCAGCCGGGATTTTCTGCCTGTGGCGTTTTCTTAAACAGGATTTCACAGGCAAATAAAAATAGATCCCCACGAAAAGGGTTGTTTGGGGGAAGCTTTCGGCTGGGGGAGGCAGGGCGGAGGAGGTGGTCAAACGGTGGAGAGAGACAGGGAGGGCAGGCACGGCTCCCCGACTCTGAGCCCCCACCCCGGTGTGTCTTCCGAGCACCAGCAGTGGCGCTGTGTCTGCCTCCCGTCTCCGTGCCCTGCAGGGGGCCGCCCGGGGCTGCCCCCGTGTCTTCTCGGCCGCGCGTGCTCAGCACCCAGCTGCTGCCTGACTCTTCCCCAGCCGGCTATCTGCAGCTGCCGGCCGGTCTCAGGGATGGCTGTCACCACACTTGCCGTTTCATCGAGCTCTGAGATGGTCAGCTGTGACTTAGGACATGGCGGGTTTTTGTTGTTGTTATTTTTATTTCGTATTGGGGTGTAGGCAATTAACAACCTTGTGATAGCTTCAGGTGGATAACAAAGGGATTCAGCCGTCCATACACACGTACCCATTCTGCCCCAAACTCCCCTCCCCTCCATGCTGCCACGTGACACTGAGCAGAGTTCCCTGTGCTGGACAGCAGGTCCTTGCTGGTTCTCCATGTTAAACACAGCCGTGTGCCCATGTCTATCCCAGGCTCCCTGACTGTCCCTTCCCCCATCCTTCCCCCTGGTGACCATAAGGTTATTACAGAGGACTGAGCAGAGTTCCCTGTGCTGGGCAGCAGGTCCTCGCTGGTTCTCCATGTTAAACACAGCTGTGTGCCCTTCCTAACTGTCCCTTCCCCCATCCTCGCCCCACCTCTGCCACCCTAAGTTCCTTCTCTGAGTCTGAGTCTCCTTCTGCTTTGTACGTAAGTTCACTGGTATCCTTCTTTCCAGACTACTTGTTGGATGTCCTTGCAGTGCCAAGAGCTGACTCATTGGAAAAGACCCTGATGCTGGGAAAGACTGAAGGCAGTGGGAGAAGGGGACGGCAGAGGATGAGACGGCTGGATGGCATCACCGACTCAAAGGACAAGAGTTTGGGTGGACTCTGGGAGCTGGTGATGGACAGGGAGGCCTGGCGGGCTGCAGTCCATGCAGTCACAAAGAGTCGGAGCAACTGAGCGACTGAACTGACTGAGCTCCTTTCGGGCGATTGTTTTCCCCTGATTGCCACCCCCTTGTCAGGCGTCAGAGGGGCCACGACGACGCTGATGATGTCGGTAACTGACTGGCATCCGAGGGGAGCGGCCCTCAGGCCGGGAGGGATCAGGAGTCCCTCACGGGCAGAGAGCGGGGTGGCACGGGGCAGGGAACGCTGATGCCGCGCGAAGGCGCCGAGGCATCCTTCTCCCAGAACTGTCACTGCGGGCGCTGCCGAGGCGCCTGGGACTCAGGTCGGGCGGGAGCACGCCTGCCACAGGGCCCCGAAATGAAGAGGGAGAAATTAGAGCAATTACCTGTCTTAACGAGCCCCGCGTCTCTTGTGTTGTCATTCATGAGGCACAAAATATGCAGCCGGGATTTTCTGCCTGTGGCGTTTTCTTAAACAGGATTTCACAGGCAAATAAAAATAGATCCCCACGAAAAGGGTTGTTTGGGGGAAGCTTTCGGCTGGGGGAGGCAGGGCGGAGGAGGTGGTCAAACGGTGGAGAGAGACAGGGAGGGCAGGCACGGCTCCCCGACTCTGAGCCCCCACCCCGGTGTGTCTTCCGAGCACCAGCAGTGGCGCTGTGTCTGCCTCCCGTCTCCGTGCCCTGCAGGGGGCCGCCCGGGGCTGCCCCCGTGTCTTCTCGGCCGCGCGTGCTCAGCACCCAGCTGCTGCCTGACTCTTCCCCAGCCGGCTATCTGCAGCCGCCGGCCGGTCTCAGGGATGGCTGTCACCACACTTGCCGTTTCATCGAGCTCTGAGATGGTCAGCTGTGACTTAGGACATGGCGGGTTTTTGTTGTTGTTATTTTTATTTCGTATTGGGGTGTAGGCAATTAACAACCTTGTGATAGCTTCAGGTGGATAACAAAGGGATTCAGCCGTCCATACACACGTACCCATTCTGCCCCAAACTCCCCTCCCCTCCATGCTGCCACGTGACACTGAGCAGAGTTCCCTGTGCTGGACAGCAGGTCCTTGCTGGTTCTCCATGTTAAACACAGCCGTGTGCCCATGTCTATCCCAGGCTCCCTGACTGTCCCTTCCCCCATCCTTCCCCCTGGTGACCATAAGGTTATTACAGAGGACTGAGCAGAGTTCCCTGTGCTGGGCAGCAGGTCCTCGCTGGTTCTCCATGTTAAACACAGCTGTGTGCCCTTCCTAACTGTCCCTTCCCCCATCCTCGCCCCACCTCTGCCACCCTAAGTTCCTTCTCTGAGTCTGAGTCTCCTTCTGCTTTGTACGTAAGTTCACTGGTATCCTTCTTTCCAGACTCCGCACGGAAGGCATGTCTTACAGTATTTCTTGTCTGCCTTGCCTGGACTCCTCCTGATTGGATCAGGGGAAGATGGCTATGTGAACAGCATGTTGAAAGCGTTTATTGAAACTCAGAAGTTTTCAGATGCAACAAGCTCAAGAGAAGCACGCGGGTCCCTCAGCTGCCTGGGCCACGCCGCTGTTGCCGTCGCTCGTCCGTGTCCGGCCCCCTGCGACCCCTCGGGCTGCAGCGTGCCTGAGTGACAGGCCTCCCTGTTCATCACCACCTCCCAGAGCTCACTCGAACTCACGTCCATCGAGTCCGCGGCGCCATCCAACCCTCTCATCCTCTGCCGTCCCCTGCTCCTCCGGCCCTCAGTCTTTCCCAGCACCAGGGTCTTTTCCAGTGGGTCAGCTCTTCCCATCAGGCGGCCAGAGTATCGGAGCGTCAGCTTCAGTCCTTCCGCTCGGCTCACCACAGACGATGACCTTCAGGGTGACTTGCTGGTGGATCTAAAAATAGGAAGGGGCTCAGAATCCATCCCCGGCCTGCAAAGCACCTGTTGCTTACGACGCGAGCTGCTTTTGACTTGCTGATGTCATGGTTCAGGGGGCAGATCGCAGGATGGCTGAGCAAAACAACAATCAGGATCCTTTCGTGAATAAAGACTTAGGATTCTCAAAATGTATTTCTGAGAATTGCTTTAAACTGTCCCAAGGAGGCAACGAGGTCCGCTTCTCGCCGGTCCTTGGCTACCCCTGCCCCAAGCCCTGCGTTCACCTCCGTCTCTTCCATAACCTCAGATGCTCCTGAGTCCGCGAGCTTGCCCGAGAGGAACACTGACTCTCAGCCCCCCTGTCTGCAGCTTGGGCTTTGTGCTAACCACCAGCTTCCCGCAACACAGCGTCCTCCGCTCCCCACCACCCCCTAAGGTCACATCGGGCCTCAGGGCCCGTCTTCCCCGTCTCCAGTGAGAAAAACAAAAGAAAACCCTTTCTGTCTTTCTTGCCTAACATGTATGCAACGAGCACACGAGCACACGTTCCACTTGCAGACATTTGCTATTTCTTCTGCTTGGAGAGAGAATGTGTCTGAGACAAGGGGTGTCTGCCTGCCTCTGGGGTGGATGAGTTTGCAGTTGGTGCCTAAAGGCTCTTTGCCAAAGACTCTTCTGGGGAATTCACTGGTGGTGCAGTGGTTAGGGTTCTGTGCTCTGCCTGCTGAGGGCCCAAGTTCAAACCCTGGTCAGGGAACTAAGATCCTGCAGGCTGCAAGGCCAAACATAAATGACATAAAGTTAGATGAAGTGAAATAGTCTTCTTGTTGTAGCCACACGTTCCGGGAAACACACTCACTCAGAAGGACAGTGCAGATTGTGGAGTGCAGTTGATTATGCCAGTGGGCCCCAGGCAGAGTCTCTTCTTAGCCAAGGGCCCCGACCAGTGTTTGTAAAAACCTTATACACCCTAAGTGTACATGCCCAAACCCACCTCCCCAAATTCCCTGAAACTAGTCTGAACAAAGGAAAAGAAAGATGCAAAGTTAACCCGTGATTCCTATGCCTTAAGCCTGGGTGGTTAACAGTGGACAGCTATCAATGGGCCTGTGGTCATACCCCAACAAGCACGATAGAAGTTATGAAACTGTTCACTTACACAGGTAAGTAGGGTATTCTTTTAGGCGATGGAGAGCCTTCCATGGGGTGGGGTGGGGGCGCTGATTTTCCAGTTGGTAGGTCGTTTCCATAGATACTGGGCATAGAGCTCAAAGTCCACAGTCTGGCCCGTGATGGATTTCCGCTCTCAAGACGGAGCCTGTTCCGTGTTTCCTCCTTCATTCTGGCATTTGGGACACGTGAGAAGATAATACGGAACCGGTAGTGAGAGCTGGACCATCAAGAAAGCTGAGCGCCAAAGAATGGATGCTTTTCAACTGTGGGGTTGGAGGAGGCTCTTGAGAGTCCCTTGGACAGCAAGGAAATCAACCAGTCCATCCTAGAGGAGATCAGTCCTGAATATTCATTGGAAGGACTGATGCTGAAGCTGAAATTCTACTCCTTTGGCCACCTGATGCAAAGAGCTGACTCAATGGAAAAGACTCTGATGCTGGGAAAGATTGAACCAGGAGGAGAAGGGGACGGCAGAGGATGAGATGGCTGGATGGCATCACCAACTCAAAGCAGGCTCTGGGAGCTGGTGATGGACAGGGAGGCCTGGCGTGCTGCCGTCCATGGGGTCGCAAAGAGTCGGACACGGCAGAGCGACTGAACTGAACTGAATCAAATTGGTAAAAGGTCTTTAAAGTGTCGGGTACGTGAGGGAGAAAAAGAACTGGAAAATGTGTGGCTAAAACCATGTCTCCCATATTCTTGTATGAGCTTCTCTAAAGCCTGCAAAAGCAGCTCTTGGAACGTAGGAAGGACTGGATCTGTTTTTCCCACATCCGGTTAGAAATTCACAGGTTTTCCCTCCTTTTTTCTTCTTCTATTAACATGTGGCATGCCTTGGCTAATCTTCAAATATTCACCCAACCTTGCGTTCCTGGGATAAACCACTTTTGGCCAGGGTGTGTCATCCTTTTAATGGATACTTTTGAATTCGATTTGCTGGTATATTTTGTTAAGGATTTCTGTATCTGATTCTGTATATTGGTCTGTAGTTCTGGGTTTTGGGTGTTTTTTTTTTTTTGGTAACATCTTTGTCTGATCTTGTATTAAGTGATTCAAGCCTCATGGGACAAGTGAGGAATTATCCCGGCTGCGTTATCGTTGAAAGAGTCCGTGAAGGTCGTTTTTCTTCCCTGTCGTAGACTTCGCGAGGCAGTGTGGGCCTGGAGGTTCCTTTATGGCCCCGCTATTAATTATAACGCCAATGTCTTTATGAGGTCTGTCTAATCATATAGAACTATTCATGCTTTCTAGTTTTCCTTCTGTTAGCTTCGGTAACTTACACCTTTCAAGGAGGTAAGGATGCATTTCACCTTAGTGGCTGAGTTCACTAGTAAAAACATTTATACTCTTCCCTTGTCCTTTCTTTTAATTTTTTATTGGCTTATAGTTAATTTACAATGTTGCATTAGTTTCTGCTGTACAGCAAACTGAACCAGATATATACGTGTATATGTCTCAACTCTTCTTGAGGTTCTTTCCCCATACAGATCATTACAGAGACTAGAGTTCCCTGTCCTATAAAGCAGGTCCTTACTCAGGTCAGCTCAGTAGCTCAGTCATGTCCCACCCTTTCTGAATCCATGGACTGCAGCACGCCAGGCCTCTCTGTCCATCACCAACTCCCGGAGCTTGCTCAAACTCATGCCCATCATGGCAGTGATGCCATCCAGCTATCTCATCCTCTGTCGTCCTGTTCTCCTCCTGCCCTCAATCTTTCCCCAAATCAGGGTTTTTTCCAGTGAATCAGTTCTTTGCATCAAGTGACCAAACTATTGGAGCATCAGTTTCAGCATCTTTCTAGTAAATATTCAGGACTGATGTCCTTTAGGATGGACTGGTTGGATCTCCTTGCAGTCCAAGGAACTCTCAAGAGTCTTCTCCAACACCACAGTCCAAAAGCATCAATTCTTCGGTGCTCAGCTTTCTTTAGGGTACAGTTCTCACATCCTACGTGACCACTGGAAAAACCATAGCTTTGATTAGATGGACCTTTGTCAGCAAAGTAATGTCTCTGCTTTTTAATATGCTATCTAGGTTGGTCCTAACTTTCCTTCCAAGGAACAAGCATCTTAATTTCATGGCTGTAGTCACCATCTGCAGTGATTTTGGAGCCCCCCTCTAAAAAAATAAAGTGTGACACTGTTTCCACGGTTTCCCCATCTGTTTGCCGTGACGTGCCGGGACCGGATGCCATGATGTTCATTTTGTGAATGCTGAGCTTTAAGGCAGCTTGTTCGCTCCCCTCCTTCACTTCCATCAAGCGGGCCTCAGAGCCGTCTCTCTTACACACAGCAGGGCACACGTCAGTCTCAGCCTACAGGGTGTACCCCTCCCCGTCTCTCATCCCCGGGAGCACAGCTTTTTCCCTGCATCTGTGACTCTGCTTCTGTTGTGTAACGAAGTTCATTGGTGCCACTTCTTAGAGTCGACATGTCAGTGACATCATACGACGTGTGTCTGTGTCTCACTCACTTCACTTTGGAGGCCAGGGTCTAGGCCCGTCCATGTAATAGTTCACTCTTTTTCCTGGCCGCATAGGAGTCCATCGTACACGTGTACTACCTCTTCTTTACACAACTCAAAGAACACACACACAAATGCACACACAGACACACACAGAGACACACATACATACACAGAGACACACACGCACACACACATATACAGACACACACGTGCACACAGACACACACATGCACAGACACATATACACACATAGACACAGACATACATACACAGAGACACATAGAGACACACACGCACACACACATATACACACACAAACACACACAAAAGCACCCACATACAAACATACATATACATACACACACACACCATATATTTGCATACACACACACACCACACACAAACACACCCACATACACACACACACCCCACACAAAAACACACCCACATACACACATATACACACACACCACACACACAAACACACACATATACACACAGACACACACACAAACACACATACCACACACACACACCACAGAGAAGCACACACACATACACACACATACACATACACACAAAGAGACACACACATGCACACAGACACATATATACACACAGACACATATACACACACAGACACACACACATGCATACACAAAGACACACAGAGACACACACGCACACATACATATACACACACAAATATACACACACACACACAAGCACCCACATACAAACGTACATATACATACACACACACAAACACACCCACATACACACACATACACACACACACACCACACAGAAACACACCCACATACACACATACACACACACACACCACACAGAAACACACCCACATACACGCACATACACACACACCACACACACAAATACAATCATGCACACACATGTACGAACATGCACATACAAACACACACATATACACACAGACACACACACACCACACACAAACACACAGACACACAGAGTATCTTGTCCTCAAAGTCTGGGTCAGGCGTGCAGCCCTGTACTTTCTCCAGAGGAGGAGACGGCCTGGCCTCTGACCCGCTCCTGTCTTTCACCAGCTTTCCCAGCAGCCTTGGAAGTGAGTCGCTCAGTCTTGTCTGACTCTCTGCAGTCCATGGGATTCTCCAGGCAGGAATCCTGGGGAGGGCAGCCTTTCCCCCTCCAGGGAGCTCCCCAGCCCAGGGGTGGAGCCCAGGTCCCCGCGCTGCAGGCGGGCGCTTCACTAGCTGAGTGCCTTGGGGCACTCTGACTCTCTTGCCCCCTGACCTGTATGCACACAGAGTCCAGGCTCTGCTCCCAACAGGAGGACCTGGGAGGATCCTGTCCAGCCAGGTGTGCCCTGAAGCCACAGGGACCCAAACTGGCCCCTTCTGCTCTGCCCTGGGGCATCCCTCTTCACTTGCACCCCCAAAAGCTGCCTTTCTGATCCTCACACAAGCCCCAGGAGTCTGGGAAATAAAGGGCAACGTAGAACTGGAGGGGGTGGTGATGTTGAGGGGGGTGCTTTTCCCTATCCACATTCCTCTAGCTTCCCCCCAATCCCCTTCCCTCTCACCATCAGAGTGACAGCGGAGAGGAGGAGGAATAGGCCCAGGGCCCAGAAGCCAGCTCCAGACCCACGTCAGCGGCACAGGGCTGTGCCTTCCAAGCCAAGGACCTGGCACAGATGGGGCAAGTAAGTGTTCACCGTTCAGTCGTGCCCGACTCCTTGTGAGCTGCAGCCCAGCAGGCTCCTCTGTCCATGGGACTCTCCAGGCAAGGATACTGGAGTGGGTTGCCATGCCCAAGAGTGAACAAGTGAATGAGTGCATAAATGAGGGAATAGATGAATGAGTGAATGAATTAAATGAGTGAGTGAATAATGAACGAGAGTGAATAAATGAATGAATGGGTGCAGGAATGAATGAATGAGTGAACGGGTGAAGAAATAAGTGCAGGAATGAATGAGTGAGTGAATGAATGAGTGAATGAAAGGAATGAATGAATGAGTGAACGGGTGAGTAAGTGCAGTAATGAGTGAGTGAGTGAGGAATGAGGCAGCCCAGGGCAGGCCTCTGCCTGCCGCAGGGGGGAAAGCCCAGCTCCGCACACACCCTTCCTGGCTGGGAAGCGCCCGTGGGGGTGGGGGCGCGGTTAGGGAGCCGGGTGCAGGTCCACCCAGGACCCCCAGCTGACAGGCTGGTGCCCAGGCCTGCAGCGTGGCGTTTTCGGCCCAGTGGGCCAGCCTGCGGGTACCCTGATCGCGGGACAGAATGGCCACCCTCCCTCCCCGGACCCCT